>JAJIBD010000990.1:0-30924 GCA_021461705.1 Cryptotis parvus | reverse complement strand
AGACTCAATGGTAGGGAAATCCAGCCAATTAGTCACAATAAATGCAGAAAATGGCAAAATTAATAACAATTTTTTAAAAAATCCTAATAAACTAGAAAATCTCTCATTAAGATGTTGTTTTATTGAAATTAACACTCTTTTTGTAAGTACACCAGAATTATACATTCTTCTATGTGTTTGCTTAGATTTTGTTTACATTAGACTGGGTCTCTTTAGTATTTAAAAAGAACTGCATTTATTTCATCAATTTATATGCCATTAAGATTGCAAATGTTCAATACCTAGTTCTACTCTCTTTCTTCCTGTAAAATTCTTTTATATCTATCTTCTACCATTTCTGCATCTAGGTAAGATCCCCATATCTAATCTTGTTTTGTTGAGAAATCTTCAGACCACTGCCACACCTGGAAGTTTTCAGTGCTTAATCTGGCTCTGTGCTCAGAGAACATTCTGGTGGGGCCTAAGGGAGTCATAGTATGGTGCAAGGGATTGAAACTAGGGTCTACTGCATGTAAGGCAAGTGTCCTACCCATCGTATTATTTAAATTGCTCCTTGTACCTAATCTTACATGAATAAACATATGTAAAAGTTTCAGTACATATATGTTTTCTTGTCTACTGTTTTACAAATAAATCTTTAGGTCTCATATCCTGGTAAATATTGTAGATGCCAAAGTAATAACAGTAGAAAATAGAAACAAAATTTCTACTTGTATTGTGCTTATACCTAGGGAAAAACTGATAATTTTCTAGAGACTATAGCTATAAGTTTGTATAGAATTATGGATTAGAAATAAATGAAGTTAGCTAAGAGTTAAAGATATCAAGGTGAGTTCTAGAATGCCAATAGTGTAATCTGTGAAGGGCTTACATAAATGGTATCCCTTAAGGCAAAGATAAAGGGTTTGACAGGGGTGTAATCAGCACATGTAACCTAGAGAGAGGTAAAGCCTTGTTTAGACAAAGGAAAAATAATTCTCAAAAGAGAAAATGTCCAATATGTTTAGAAAATATGTTCATGGAAGGCCAGTGTAGTTTCAGTAAAATAAGGCAGAGGAAACTATAAAAGCACTTGAAACAGGAAGTTTGTGATCAGTAAGGTTGTTGGTCTGACTGACTTGAGTCTTTTGCCTACGGAAGGCAGCAGAGCCTCAGTGAAAGCTCTGCCATATCTGACTCTGACTGCCGCTGGTGAGCAGGCATGTCGGGGTTAGATTCAGAACTAAGTGATTCTACTGAGGTGATTGATTATGGGGCCTAGATCAGGAAAGTTGCAATATATGTGATGTGAGTGGTCAGATACTCAGTGGATCCTCGCAGATATAGTTTGAATATTGTTATAGCCCCTCCAGATTTTCTGCACAATATGAGCAGAAGAGGAAATAAAAGTGACTACTAAACAACAGGACCAATTGCACTGCAACTTTCTGTGATGAGGGGATGCAAAAGCGTATGAGAAGATCAGCAATTCTATTTGGGACACAAAGTCAGTGATGTTTATTTGATTTCCATTTGCAGATGTCAAGTAGGCAGTTGAATATATGGATCTGGAGTTAAAGGAGTAGTCTGGGTTGGAGACATACATATTCCAGTAAGCACTTTCTGGTTTTTAGGCCATAGTTTAGGATATGATCACCAAAGGAATTTCCAGAACAGAGAAGATGGAGGACTGAGAATCTTTTAGACTTATAGCTAAGAGCCCATATAAAAATTTTCTCATATTCTGAATGCTATCCTCAGTTCTTAATAGAAAATTATATGGTTGAATAATTCGTACACTCAGGATACCACACTGGGTACTCTCACAACCATCCTTGTTCAATTATCATTAAATAAATGGTACTGATAAGCTACAGCTTATCTGTTATATACTCTTTGCTATTAATGTATCCTGCAGATCTTTTGACTTATGCTGACTGATGAAAGAGGTACAGGTATTGGCAATGAGTCTGAAACAAAGAAGCAAAGTCAGTGTCTTCTAGATGTTAAATAAAAATTTAGAGGTTATATTAAGTACCTTTTTCTGAAGTTATTTGGATATAAAGAAAAACATTAGCAGGTAAAAGTGGCACTATTTGACATTATGAAATGCACTATAAATATCATTTGCTGCCTGTAGGGATTGTTAAATAACTTGAAAACAACACTAACTCAAATAAATTGTGGGAGGAGCCATTTGTGATCTGGAATGTTTAAGAACAAAGAACAGTGATGGTCAAGAGCAAATTTTAACAAGAAATTTATGAAGAGGGATTCAGCTAGTGCTGCTTTTTTCTAAAAGAGAGTAACTTTCAACCAAACAAGGTCTTAACACACAAGCCTATCATTCAGGACACATTTTCTTTAACACTTTCTCTGATTTTGTTATAGCTTCAAATATACAAATATTTTATATTTATTAATCAAGCTCTCAGACACTTTATTTGAATGGGTGGTGAGTGGTTGGGCCACACTCCTTCGGTGCTCTGTTCTTGGGGCACTATACGTGTTTCTAGGATTCGATCCAGAGTAGGACACAACTAAAAGCAACTTTACCTCCTTACTGTCTCTCTGGCCCCACTGCATTTGATTTTTTCTCTCATTTTGTGATGTTTAAAAGTATTTATTAAATCTGGTTTAGCTCTAGTTTAATAAGAATGATCTTTTTTAAAGTGGCTATATAATATTCTGACCACTATCAAATAGATCCACCATGAATTAGAAAGTTTACTTGTTCTTTTTTTGTGTTTTTTGTGCATGAGTTGGGGTTGGGATGATACCAGGTCTCATCTGTGCTACGGGTGTACTGAATCACTGACGCACATCCTAGTCCTAGGACTATTTTTTTTTTATGTTGGTGATGTTATTAGTTGTAGGGCCATATATCTTGCTAGTGAGGAGTCATGTATTGCTGGATATTGGACCCAGGGTATTTCATATGCAGCCATTTGAAACCACATCCCTGATTGTCCCCAGTTACTGTTTATTCATGTTGACTTTCCCTTTGGCTGTGAGGAAAGTCCTTAGAAGTTCACTGTCTGATGGTAGTTCCCAATCTGAGCTCCCTTTCCCTGCTGCAGTCTGACTTTTGCCAAGAGGCAATCTCTTCACCTACATCTTTCTAGAAATGGGATGACTGCTGACACTTTAACATTGTGGGAGGAGCCTTATCTTGGGAACAGCTGCATTCCCTCAGAAGAGACTTGGCTTCACTGACTCATTCACCTTTCCCGGTTTCCTTTCTTGATAGAACACTTATAATTGCCCTGAGGATCTTCTGACTCCTTGTTCTTCCACATGATGTATGTGTCTCTCTGAATTTCAAGATCCTAAGTGACCTACTTTTCTGAAGTCTGAGTTTGCAAGTACATGTCTAAAATTTCTTTAGTGGAGACTACCTTCAACTCCCCGTCAAAAAGAGATGGCAAAGCACAGAATCTTGGCTTCTTGCTTTCCTTCCACAATGACATAGCAAAGCATGCTCTAATCTTGGGTTTGAAGATGTGAGCTACCGTCACATTCTGTCATGATTCAGGGTATTGCCCACAGCATTTTGGGTCATTCTTTTTGGTCTTAAAGTTCTCATTTGTAAAATAAGGATAAGGAAATTTATGATCTCTAAAGTCCTCAGATTAAAAAAAAGTCTATCATCCTTTAATTCAATATTATCTAGCTCTTTACATTCTCTTTTAGGGAACATAAAGTTTTTTTTTTGGCCAGAAAAAAACAGATTAGTGTTAAAACATTGCAAAAGGGCACAACTCTGCTTTGATTCTAAGAGAGAATTATGGCCTTATAATTAAAGGTATTTATTATGGGTAATGAATTCACTTCTAAGCATTTCAAATGGTACTGATTAAGGATGGACACAGACACACGGAGCAGAGCTGCTACCGGCTCTTCCTAGCTCAGCTGATGATGATGCATTCAGAGGGGGAGGCTGGTTCTGGCCTGGCCTGCCACCCAAGTAGAGCCCTGAAGAAGCCAAAAGAACCCCGCACCATGATGGTAGCCGTCTTCAACATCTGGACCCCACAGCTTGTCAGAACTCCACCCAAGAGAAAAGCCTATCTCAACCCTGGCTTGTCAGAGCCCCATCCTAAAGAGAAGCCTATCTCAAACCCAGGTATGCTACATGGGTTTAGTCTTCATGGCTTCATGGCTTTAGTCTTCATGGCTAAAGTCACCGGGCTGTCATAGAGATGGGAGTTGGGGTCCCTTTCCCCACCTCTATACCCTTAGGGAGGCCCAGTGGACTGCCTACGAACTGCTTCTGGGCTGTCGACAGTGAACCAGAGTCACATACATGGGGCAGAGCTGCTACTGACTCTCCTTTTGCTAGGAACCTCTTCGTGGCCTTAGTGTTACATCACTAATGCAAGAACTGAGAGTGCCTGCATGGCAGAGCCTGGCTAAGCTACCCATGTCGTATTCAATATGCCAAAAACAGTAACAATAATAGACCTCACCCCCATCACCTGAACGAATGGTTTAGACTCTTCATGTTCCTGGAGCAAGCAGAGGCACTTGGGCTATATTAGCTGGCAACAGACACGAATGGAGATGTTACTGTGTCCACTCAAGCAAATTGATGAACAACAGGAAGACTAGTGATACAGTTAGTGATTAAGGATCAGCCTTGAGAGATTGAGACACCCAAAACCTTGTCTGTATTTATTGTCTCACTTAAGGGATCTCTGTTGCAAAATAGTATTAGAATTTAGGAACTATGCGTGGTCAGGGTTGGGTGTGTATGATGTGTTGGTATGTGTGCTCTGCACATACATGTTCTCAGGTGGGTGTGGCAAAAGAGGAAACTTCTTTGGAAATAAGTCAAAGGGTTTAGAACTTCCTCTGCCAGTGAAGTCCTCTTTTGTATTCTTTAACACCATAATCTGCAGTGCTACCATTCTGTGACCTATCCAGAAAATGCCCTACACAGACTCTGGGTAGGAGTATGATCAAAGCTCTTTTGGTCATTGGATGTGAGTTAGTGCTCTGGCTCTCTTAGAAAAGGAATTTGGAGGAGAGAATATTTTAGTCTTCAGATAAATTAGAGAAGGTTCAACAAGTTTCTTTACCACAGAATATCTAAAGATATTTTGTCATGCTATGTTCATTTGTTACCCAGAGAGAGATGAGCAATATTAACTTGTTATATATCATCGAAACATCCTTTATATAGCTGTGTGTAAACTCACTCATCTAATGTCTTTGGAACAAAAATGTAAAAATCAAAGGATGTATTGTTTATTTTATACTAAAAGATCATCGTTTATTTTATACTATTTTGATCATCATTTATTTTATACTGTTTTGATTTTTTTTGAGATCACCATTTTAGTCACTATTAGAGTCTTAAACTAAGTCTTGGACATGTTTGGAAAATTCTCTTGCCAGCACTGGATATCCTTATACTAAAATACCCACAGTCCTGAAGGAACACCTTCTCTTCCTGTTGGGAATACTGCCTGCCCTGCTTTTTTGTCACTAAAGGTCACCATTGCTTCCTTTTTTTCTTTTGACCACACCAAGAAGTGCCCAGGGTTACTCAGGGATCACTCCTGGCAGACTGGTGCTGGGGATCACACCTGGCACTTGCAAGGCAAATATTCTACCCACTCTACTACTGCTCTAGCCCTGGTACCCTATTGCTTCTTTTTTAAAAATTTTTTTATTATACCACCGTGAAACATACAATTACAAAGGTGTTCATAATTGGTTCTTGGTAATACAGTATTCCAGCACCCATCCCTCCACCAGTGCCCCATTTCCACCACCAATGTACCCCCTCCCCTCCGTCCCCCACCCGCCTTAATAGCAGGTACCCCAGTTTCTCTCTCTTTCTCTCTCTATCTCTCTCTGTCTCTGCATCTCTCTCCCTCTTATTTTACACATTGTGGCTAGCCCTGCAGATATTTAGAGTTTATCACTTAGAGTCTCTTTGTGTATATTCAGTGGTGAGTTTTAATCTGCCATTACCATTTCCCATATTTAGTAAAACACTGGTATCTATATCCTATTAATGAATGCAGTCATTCTATATCTGTCCTTTTCCTTCTGACTAATTTCACTCAGCATGATAGACTCCATGTCCATCCATTTGCAGGTAAATTTCATAATTTCATCCTTTCTGACAGCCGCATAGTATTCCATAGTGTAGATGAACCACAGTTTCTTTAGCCAGTCCTCTGTTCTCGGGCATTTAGGTTGTTTCCAGATTCTAGCTATAGTGAATAGCGCAGAGATGAATAAAAGAAGTACAGATAGTGTTTCTGCTATGTGTTTTTCGGTCTCTAGGGTATATTCCCAGGAGTGCTATTGCTGGATCAAATGGGAGCTCAATATCTAGCTTTTGGAGGAATGCCCATATTGTTTTCCAAAAGGGCTGGACCAGTCGGCACTCCCACCAGCAGTGGATGAGAGTCCTTTTTCCCCACATCCACGCCAGCACCGTTGTTCTTACTGTTTTGGATGTGTGCCAGTCTCTGTGGGGTGAGATGGTACCTCATTGTTGTTTTGATTTGCATCTCCTGATGATTAAAGATGAAGAGCACTTTTTCATATGCCTTTTGGCCATTCCGAATTTCTTCTTTTTTGGAAGCTTCTGTTCATTTCTTCTCCCCATTTTTTGATGGGGGTTGGCTGTTTTCTTCTTGTGGAGTGCTACCAGTGCCTGATATATCCTGGATATTAACCCCTTGTCAGATGGGTATTGGGTGAATATCCTTTCCCACTCTGTGGATTGTCTTTGTATCTTGGTCACCATTTCTTTTGAGGTGCAGAAGCTTTTCAATTTTATATAATCCCATTTGTTTATCATTGCTTCCATTTGCTTGGTCAGTGGTGTGTCAGTCTTTAAAGATACTTTTCGTTTCGATGTCATAGAGGCGTTTTCTCCTATGTTTTCTTCGATGTACCTTATAGATTCATGTCTGATATCGAGATCTAGAATCCATTTTGATCTGACTTTTGTGCATGGCGTTAGAAGGAGGTCTAAGTTCATTTTTTTACATGTAGCTGCCCAGTTTTCCCAGCACCATTTGTTGAAGAGGCTTTCTTTTGCTCCACTTAATATTTTTTGCTCCTTTATCGAAGATTAAGTGGTTGTATATTTGTGAGTGCTTTTCAGGATACTCAGTTCTATTCCATAGGTCTACGGGTCTGTCTCTATACCAATACCACACTGTCCTAATTACAGCTGCTCTGTAGTAGAGCTTGAGGTTGGGGAAAGTGATACCTCCCATCTTCTTTTTCCCAAGGATTGCTTTAGCTATTCGTGGGGTTTTATTATTCCATACAAATTTCAGGAGTGTTTGTTCAATTTCTTTGAAGAATATCATGGGTATCTTTATAGGGACCATTGAATCTGTATAAAGCTCTAGGGAGTATTACCATTTTGATAATGTTAATCCTTCCATAAAGACATGCTCCACTCCTAATCCCATCTACCAACCAGAAACAAATATTTCCTTTTGAACTTGGAGCAGTATTTAGTGGACCATACTAAGTGCTTGCTAGGCATTTTCTAAAGGAACCTTTGACCCGCTCTTCCATAAAAGCAAAAGTAGAAGACGCATGTTACCCAATGCCTTTTGTTCAAACATAGCTTCTGCTATAAAGCTAGTCATTGATCTCAACATTGTATTGCCCTAAATCCAACAAAAGGATTACAAGAAAAATAATAACTAAATTTAAGCTGATTTATAAGTTAATCAAAGTAAAAGTTTTAAATGATCCCAGGTAAATGAAAGAACTATATTTTGTGAATCTAATTTATTTTTTCTAGATATTTTCATTATCCTTAAAACATTATAAATGTATTTCAAGGTTAAAAAATGGAAAAATTTCTTCCCCATATTAAGAAACCAAAATGTTTAAGATCTTAAAATTTTATTTATAAGTTATTGATAATAGTTTGATCTTTAAATTCAAGCTCCATATTTTAAATTATTTTATAATACATTATCAAATTTGGTAGTTATATGGAATCTGAAAGCAAAAGACACTAGTAAACAGAAGCATTTAAAAATAGTATGCCCCTGCCCTCAGCAACTCTGAAAGAGACATTAAAGGGACCTTTAATGGACAGCTGGGGACTCGACCAAAAGACCCAATTTCAGTTTCAACAAGTCATCAAATATTATATGAGTCAATTACATAAACATTGGAGTTTCCCAACATCTGATTCCAATAGCAGGAGAGCAGCCCAGGTTCACAATGGAGATTTCTCAATAGGCAATGCCGTTTTCCAGGTAATTAAAACTGTTTGTATAGGAGAGTAGATTTATCTTCTGAAACCATTTTAGCACTAGTGCTCTCCTGAGTGGTATCAGTTGACACACTGCATAATCTAGAACAGTCTAATTGCTGCATGATTTCTAATTTTTCTGCAGCCATGTAAATGAGCTGAAGTCTGCACAGGTGGAGCCCATTAGAGTGAATGATTTCCCTCTCATGTTGTTATCTTCATTTGCCGTTGTCTTATCAACTCCAAGTAGGAAATCCGCAGTCATGAAAAAGCAGGCGAGGGAACAATGTCTGGCTGAAAAGTCTTGTTTCATTATTTTTTAATTCATATAGTCCTACCTGCTTAATGTGTTTTCTGATTAGCATGCTAGGCAGCTAGTAATGCAGTTTTATTTAAATAAGGAGGCAGGGCTTTAATTTAAACTAAGAAATCATCTCCATTTCTTATCAGGGAACAAGGATTCATGATTCAATAATACATGAATTTAATAATGCAGAATGGTAGACTTTGCAGGTACTAAATAGCAATACCAGAATAGGTTAGTATGCTCCCTGGGTCATCATCTCAAAGACTCAATCTGGTTTATTCACACCCTCCCTTTATCTCTTCCAGCTATTTTCTTTCAGTAAGAGAGTTGTGCTGTTTGCCATATTCCTCTAATGTTGCCGAGAGCCCAATTCCCGGGCTGCTTCTTCACTTTATAACCGTGTTTAATAGCTGTTAAACTGCTGGACTTTAGCCTTTGCAAGAATTTCCAAATTGGACCCCAGAGAGACTTGAAAGAGTTGGTAGGGAGAGAATGGAGATGGAAGCATACGAAACTGCATCTCCCTTCCACTAACTGTGCTTCCTCTGAAGCGTCTCTCCATTGCCCTATATTTCTGAGGCCACATCATCCTTTATAACTCTATTTGTATTTCACAAGTCTCAGATACCCAAATCTGTCACCCCAATGGTTATTCACCTTAGCATTCCTTAATTTTCTGGTTTGCATGACTCAAGTTCCCAGGGCTACCCCACTGAATAACGTGCATTTCTTCCCCAATCTTGAAAGTCAAATGTGCAAGAAATTTCAGCCTGCCCAACCAAATTACCTGAATAGCCTGACCAACAGGAAAGCCAAGTGAATCAGACATACATTGCTTTTCATCATCCATTTATTTGTTTTTCATTTTATTCAATTTAGAAAATTAGATAAAGCTGGTCCACTCTATTTTCTATTTCTTTCATCTGAGCACAGTGGGTTAAGAGTTCTTTTTTTTAGAATTTGGAAAATTTCATTTAGGGAGAAATCAAAAATGCACATGTGGAATCTTGTTGGCACAAGTACATGAGCAAAAATGTGCTAAGTTTGTAAGAATGACTAATTAAGCACTTAGGGTACTTTTTTATATGCTACAAAACATTTTCCAATAAGCACAACTGTGTTATTGAATGTCCTAAATAGAACTCTCTAGCTGGCTTCAGTGAGTTTGTGAAACCAAACGTGTAATGTGTTCACTAATGCTATAGATGAATTCAATTATTTCTAATCTGTTTCAGATAAGGCATATACCACAATAATAGTGCAACCTCTCAATAAGAATGGTAACTAAGACCTTGTACTTGTATTTTACAGGATTGATCATAAAAATGTAATGTGACTTCCTGTATGTCAGTCATTGCTAGAAATATCAGGCATTATACAAAGATAAGTCGTTTACCCTCAAGAAGCTCACAGTCTGTCAGGCAATATGGGAACAGAAAAGATATATATATATATATGTATGTTTCATATATATATACATATCTATATTATATATAATATGATAATGAAGACTTGTCTGTACAGTATTACAGGGGTGCAGAAAAGGAATACACCAAGAACAGGCACTAAGTAATGCTTCAAAGAAGGTTTGTGAAATTGTAATTTCAAGGGTCTGTTCCCTAAGGCATGACTGTATTTGGTGGTGCTACATTTGAGTTAATAATTTTTAATTTCTAGTCAATTGTGTAGTCAGCAGTGAACTGATTTTAACATATTTTAATTCCATTGCTGGAAAAACTGGGCAAAGTAAACCCCAGTAAAAGTAGTTTTCGATGTTCTTAAAAATCTAATTCATTCTTCTTTAGAGTTTATGGGTTTGTAAATATTTGCATGAACGGATATTATATCTGTTTACTTTTATGGCTTTATAATTTATATTCCACAAAAAACCTTTAAGGTGAATTATAATAAACACACACATACACAAGTACATATGCACTATGGGAGTTAAAATGGAATTTTTCTAAAATAAGGAAAATGGAACTGATACAAGGGAAATATTGTGTTAGATCAGTCATGAGATAATTATGATAGCCAAACTTGAAGCTCCCTGGAAGTTGGCTACATATCTGTGTAAGTGTTTGAGGAAATAAAATTCAAAGTATCGTTCTTTTTCATTGGTCTTTTGCCCATTTTTCCAGCCATTGTGAATGGGGATGGTAGAGTCTGGGAAGGTACAGGTATATGACAGAACATTCATAAATCTGCTCTAATCTCTAATGGCATTTTCCATACAGAGTCTTACAGAAAATCATTGAATGGATTTTCACCCTCAACAGAATTTTGCTCCCCCATAATACCAGCACTTAAGAAGATTGTATCCTGGGAGTTTTTCCCAAGGAGTCAAAATGGGATGTCAAATTCATTATCCTGCACCCTGCTTGGAGCACTAATCCAGACTCCTTAGCTACAGAAACTTGCTTCACAGGTGGTAGCTGAAGTTATAGTATTTTTCTTTATGTTCAAAGTTAATCCAGCTCAGTATCAATAGCAAATCCTCTTTAGAACATGTACATAGAAGGCCAAGCGAGTATTTTGACATTCCTTGCTGGGAACTATGCCATTAACACCTACAATTAATCTCCAATGCAAGGTCATTAGGCAGACCAGATTCAAGACCATATGTTAAGATGTTATTAGTTCTCCTGCAAAAAGGAGTGTTCAACCAGTTACAACTAGAAACAGATGCCCCCAACAGGATCAGAAGGGAATAGTTTTAGTTACAACACCTCATTTCAAGCTCATCACCAAGAAGCAAAGGGGACTCCCTAACTAATGATTTAATTGGGTCATTCCACAATATTTCCCTTAGTACAGATTGTTACTATTAATTATGAACAAAAGCAGAGATTAGGAAGAATTATACATAGACTAAACCAGTTTATAAATTCTCATGTGAGGAAATTTTCAAAAAATTTTCTAAAATATCTATTTCCTATAATGTCTATAGAAAACAATGAACCAGGTATCAATAAGCATGGGATTTTATATTTCTTGCTCCTCTATCGAGGTATGCAGCTTAGCAAAGGGTCTAATTTCCTTATCTGATCTTCATTTTTTTATCTTAAAAAATATGGGAATGGTAAAGTTGTAAGGTGACAGTTTATGACATTAGCAAGTGAAAGAGTTCATGGGAAGCACGTCTGAAAAGTAAAAATGACCTCTTTAAATTCGAAATTTAAGTGTGCCAGTTATTTTTATAACATACTAATTATAATTTCCATGGAACAGCATATATTTGGGTGTAATCTCATTGCAACAGTTTGGGTTACTCACAAAATCCATTAAAGTTATCTGCAAAGGGATCAAAATCTCTTGACTATAAGTTTATTACAAGTTTGGATTATAAATCTGAAACACATCCATTTGAATTGTTTCTAAAGTACCATACTCTCAGAGTTCTCTGCGGGTTATTAGGGTATTTAATATAGATGAGGGTCACTTTCAGGGACAGAGTGCAAACTTTAAAATTTCAATGAAACTTGCAAAGGGTTAGCCTTCCCATCTACCAAAACTGATTTTAAAAGAGTCTCTAGTATTCAGTGAAAGGCATTTAGGACAGGACTGGCTCTCTAGCTTGAACGAATGCATATCAAAATCATTCATAGGAAATTTTAAAGCTCAGATTCTTGAACTCCACCTCTCTTGGTTACTAAGAAACTCCCAGGAAAGGTTGATGTCAGGCTGGAGAAATCATGCTTCAAGACAGCTCTGCCTTTTAGCCATCTCCTAGTGGGGGATTCGAGGAAGAGACATGTGGTTTTCCCCAGGCTTTTCAGACCTCAGAGTTAACCAGATGTTCCCTCACAGATTCTCTTTCCTCCACCCCTGAGTATAACTGATGTTTTATCAATGGCATTAATTATTTTCCTGCAGAGAATATTTTAGATAAAATCTTCACTTCTTGCAATCAAGACTAAGGGAAACTAAGAGAACACTTACGAATCCTTCCAGACTAACCAATTACAAATCTTTGTGACTTGGTGGTGCAGAAGAACTTTGAGTTCATTGGAAAACTGCTGAATAGTAATAAAATATTATAATTATTGACATGACCATTCATTGGTGTGAAGGTAAAGTCCATTTTCTTCTTTCTGGCTATAACACCGAAGCAGATAATCTTTTCCCAGAAAAGAAGCCCAGAGTAGAGAAATGTTAGTCCTAAGATATCATGGCTAGACGAAACATTTATGCTTGGGATTTGCACCCAGGTGAGTTTTGCTCAAGGATCTGCTCACTCTAACGGTTATGAGCTCCCAAACTGCCCTCCTGATCCCTCCCTCTATAGCGTCCAAAGTACTCTTATCTTCTGGGACTCTGAAGATTTACACGTGAAAACTGGCAGCCATACTTCACATTTTGAAATCACTCCCTCAGGCTTCTTTTATCCCTGTCCTAATTTCTTTCAGACTTCAGGCCCAGGATCCCTGGGCTATGCCGAGCTGGGGCAGCCTTTCCAAGTGAGCCCAGCTGGACCTCATCTGATAGACTGCTACCCAGCAAAGACATAGCTTTTCATAGTCCAGGCACTCAGAAGCAGGAATCAATTAACTTTTAGGACAGGAAAAAATAGATCACTTGGATTGCTGGAAGCAGGAATAGCTTCTGTAACTGCTAGGAGGAATGCATTCTGGGAGTAAACTACTGTGCCTGAGGCTCAGAAGTGGAGGGGTTTTCTAAGGAGAGTGTGCTCTTAATGACCAAGCCCTGATATCCAGACAGTTCTAGTCCATGCAGAACACCATGCAACACACAATCTCATAGTGCATTTAAAAGATGAGTTTTAAAATGCCCCACAATATCCACTTGTTCATCAGGGCCATTCCCTAACAGCATTAAAAATTCTGGAAAAATGGGGCCGGAGCACTAGTACAGTGAGGGGGGGCATTTGCCTTGCATGCGGCTGACCTGGGTTCGATTCCACACATCCCGTATGGTCCCTTGAGCATCACTAGGAGTATTTCCTGGAGTACAGAGTCAGTAGTAAACAGTGGGGCATAGCTGGGTGTGGACCAAAAAGAAAAAAAACCCTGCTGTTCAGGGTCTAAGTTAGTATGCAAAAGCAAGCAAGCAAGGTTTTGCCTTGCATATGTTTAACGCTATCCCTTGCACAACAGGGGTTTCTGAGCACCATGGTGTGCAGTTCTGAAGACCCTTGAGCACTATAAGGCTCATATTCCAAACCTGGCATCGAATAACTGACCCTCTGGCCAAAAATCACCAGAAAGAGCCCCTGAAGATCCTGAGCACCCAAATGCCCTTCTAGTATGTTCCTGCTTAGGTTGAGGTTATCAATATTACTGCTTCAAAAGCAAAAAACAGAAACTATCCTAGATGATAGTGTTCCATGAAACTACTCAAAGCCGCATCATGAAGCTTCATCTTCAATTTGCTGAGTCATTTTCAAAAATTTCCCCAAGTGTGTGATGGGTAGGGGTGCTGGAACAATCACAGCGGTACGTGGGGAGGCAGAGTAGTAGGATCAGGAAAGATTTGGAGTGTTTTCTGTTTGTTTGATCAAAAGGGGTGAATAAACAGGAATGCACTTGATTTGGGAACCTGTTTTAGATCTAAGAGATAGGTGGTGTAAGCAGTGTTTAGGAATGTGTTACTGTAAACCTTGTTATGATCCTGGAAAAACTCACAGGAGTCAGAAATGCTCTCTCCCAGCAAGACTCCATTGGTATCTGACACATCCCACCAATAAACCCTTAAAACAGATGGCACATTAAGGGCAACAGAAGCCAAGGGCCATTTACATGTTTTCCTGCAAAATGGGGGTACATTGTGTGCTTCCATCTTTGCTATAAACCCTCACAAATGCTACTCCATGCTCAGTTGTAGCTGAGTCTTTAAATGATTTTCAAGTACTAGGCTTATTGTACAGTGATGGCAGGCCAGGTAACAACACTTAAAACAATGAAAAACAATTTTAGGTAGCAAAGTTAAACAATCAGGGAGAGCCCGATGTGCACAGGGCAATATCTCTGAGATGCATGATAAATAAATAAAAAACATGGTACTTATGGATGTCAGAATAATGATATTTTTCAGGAAAGCAACACAAAAAACTATTAAAGCGATTACCTATGAGAAGAATGATACAAAACACGATATATACAGAGAAGTAGGAACTCTATTTTCATTTCACACATTGACTATTTTTAAAAGACTTGTCTACTATTACTAAAAACTCATGATGAAAATATTTCAAAACTGAAAGGATGCAGTCTTATAAGCAAAGTGCACTAAGCATTCACTTAGATTGCAATTAGCTGGAAACAGAAGGGAAAGCACATAGGCATCACTCCTAGTCAGCCACCCACTCATCCCCCAATAAACACAAGTGATTGTTTTCAAGGTTGCAAATGTCTACTCTGTGGTGACAAGGGTTTTGTGAACTGGGTGGTTTATGCTTATGTTATATAGGTTATATGTGGATAGAAAACAATGCTGGGACATGACTTCCATTTGGTAGTATTCTCCTGGGAGGTTGTAGGGGTCTCTTCTCCCCTTCAGAAGAGGTGTTTTTCAAAAGTGCTTCCTGAGCAAGTTAGCTCCCCTCCTTTCTGTTTCAATAAGACTCTGTACCTTCCTTAACCTATATACTGGAATAGAATATGCTGCGCTCTGTGTGTGTGTGTGTGTGTGTGGCACACTACAAGACATAAGCAGAGGCACACCCAGCAGTGTCAGGTGAATCCTGCCCGGAAAAGGAATATCAATGGTGACAAGAGATGTGAAGATGCAAAATCAGGGATAAAATAGACCAAATTTTACTAGCAATCACGGCAAATATCTAACTTGCATAAGTGAAGCCAATTACTGTATTATTGCCTCCCTTTGCACTGTGCACAGTAGGGATGTCACTGGATAATGGTTTGCATGTAGAGTTAATCACTTTGATGCATTTCTGGCTGATCCCAGCAAATTATGTTTTGGTTCCACTATATTAAACACAAGAGCCGGGATTATCATTAATAAATCTAAGGCACAGCATGCATAAATCTTGAATAAATCAAATATCAATTACATAGGCAGTATCTGCTGACATCTGCTTTCACCAAATAATATATTTGAAATAGGCGTTATTCCAATTTGTGGAAGTCATAGGGATCTTCGTTCAAGGAGCAGAAACCCTGAACCCCAAAGAGAAAAGCAGCTTAGCTGTTGCCGTAGGAGAAGCCCAGCACAACTCTCCATTTTAACGCAAAGACTACAATTTAGATGACAGTGCAGACACTCAGAGAGAAAGGCCAAGGAAAGTGTTTCCAGCAAAATGCCATTTTCATCTAGGTGTTTGGAAACGGAGAGTGACAGAGGTAAGAGGACATCCTCAGAGGTAGCCTCAGTGCCAGTAGAAACTGGCTACTGTGGAGATGTTGCATGATTCAGACAATTCCTTCAGAGAAGCAGAAAGGAACATAGTATGAGCTTGAAGACCTCTGAGAGTGAGAGGTTCTGAGGACCATGAACAGGATTCTTTCAAGGACAGAAAAACGGAGAGAACTAGCTGAAGGTGCACTGACATCCTTCTTTACAGAGTACAGGACTTAGAGAGGAAAGAACACCTCCTCTCTTAACCCTCAGAGTCTTCTATGAGAGCTGTGACTCGCATCCTCTGAGGAAACTGGAGGCAGAGAAGTTATAGGCTATATCTACTTCTAGGAAACTCCTAAGTGGCATAGCGAAGTTTAAATTGTGATAATCGACGTGCTTCATAGCCCTCCATGGTGGTGGCTCATGCGTGTCTCTGAAGCAGAGAAGGCTTTCTGTTTGCCTGGGGCCAAGACTAGAAATGAAGATACCGAAAGTGTGTATTTCTCAGCATTGAGTGCCCAAGCGCCATCTAGCAAGCCACAAAGGGTGTGTCTACCACACCTCATTCCTTCCACGTGGCCTTAGAGTCCTCTTCTCTCCCTGGTGGTTTTTCAAGGCCTCTTTGGGGGGCCTCTTAAGTCATTTTCCAGGGTTAAGCTCATTCTCAGGGAGGGTGGAGCCGGGTTAGGAAATATTCTCAGGGCGCTAGCACATTGTGACAGGTAAAGAGGATTGCCTCATCTGTGCTCTGCAGGCAAAGGAGTCAAGACCAGAAATGAAATAAGTCAAAGTCAGGCACCCGAAGGAGTCCTGAGGCGCAGGCCTCTGCTCAGGTGGGGATGGTGCTTCAGAGGGGTGGGTAGAGTATTTCACAAACGGCTTGTTCCAACCTGAATGTGCTGGCCTAACAAAGAACCCGGGATTCTTTTTAACATGGCTGGCAGCAAAGAAAGGAAGCAAACCAAAAGACAGGCTCTCAAACTCAGGCCATCCGGGGACCCCCTTAGGTTTGCACTTTCAAAGCAGGGGTAGGTGGGCGTCAAGGCCATCTCCTTTGGTCCAAGGATCCCATGAGATGATTCAGAGGAAGCACTTCAAGGAGGCTGAGTGGAAACAGCTCTCGGATTTCATTAGGCCCAAGCTCCCTCGCATACCGAACTACACCACATCAGACCTGCCGCGCCCCCCTGCCACGTATCCCCCTTTCTACACTCTGCTTTCCATATCAGCATTTGCACTGGAATATTAAGAACACTCTGCTGTAGACAGATAAGTAGAAACTTATGTGATGTCAACATAGAGATGAGCATATATTTTCAGTGTGGCAGACACAGTTCTATTTCTACACTATATCACATCTAAGTACAAAATCTAAGGCGTTTAATTGAAAATAATTTTAGCATTCCCACCCTAATTTGGAATCATTTTCTTGTTATCCAGTGATAGGGATTACTGTTTTTGTTTTGTTTTGCCTTCTGTTGAACTTTCCAAATGTACTACAGTCAACCACAATCTCCAGGTAGCACTGCTAACTATCATTGGGTCAAAGGTATTATATTTCATATTGGCTAATGAGGCTTGTAGGTTACAAAATTACTTTATAAGAACAGTGTATTTATGACCCCACCACTCTTCCTGCCCAACACACACACACACACACACACACATTCACACACACAACACTGCAAAGACAGGGGATCTTACAGATTGATCTGGGAGGAGGAACCAAGAAATCTCCTCTCTAGAGAGGCCTGTCTTTTTGCATTTTATCTATCTATCTATCTATCTATCTATCTATCTATCTATCTATCTATCTATCTATCTATCTATCTATCTATCTATCTATCTATCTATCTATCTATCTATCTATCTATCTATCTATCTATCTATCTATCTATCTATCTCTATCTATCTATCTATCCATCCATCTATCCATCTATCTATCCATTCATTCATTTATTTATTTATTTTTTGCGGTCAATCCTGGCTGTACTTAGTTTACTCCTGGCTCTGTGCTCAGAGATTACTCCCTGGTGATCTGGTGATGTGAGAAATCAAACCTAGTCTGCGGCATGAAAGGCAACTGCTTATCTCTTATACTATCTCTATACTATCTCTTGTCCTTTCTTTGAGTTCTGCCCATAGTTTTTGTTTTGTTTTGTTTTATCGGCACCTGTCTATAGACCAGCTGTTGAGGCCTACTGGAGCAAGATAAATTGGAAATGAGGAAAGGAGAGAGAAAACTGCTCTTGTGGAAGACATGCTAGTTTTACAGCCTTGATGCTGCCTCTTTGAATTAAAAGGAAGAAAACCTGCATTAATTTATTTTCTGTCTTAGATCTGTACATTTGCACATTCACTAGTGAAGAGGGAAAAATGGCAGCTCCAGAATAACGAGGTAGGTGGCACTGATAGAGGACCATCAGAAACACTACAGAATCAACTGAAGAAGCAGGAAGCAATCATATATTGTTAAAATAATGCATTTTTCCCCTTAAAAGAATAGCTTCAAGACAGGAACATGGTTAAAAAATAGTACATTACTTGCCTGGCATGTGTGAGATCTTGATTTCCATGCATGTCACCACAGGTCCACTCCAAACACTGTGGTTTTTAGTTCTGGTGGCCCCTGAGCACCATCAAAGTGGCTTTATAATAGTTCTCTGCACTACAAATCCTTGAATAATGCAGCACCGCCCTAAGTACTGAACTGTTAAGTCCACACTGCCAGGTTCAATACTTCCAGGAGAGGTGATTACTCTCACCTCATCACCACAAGATGTGACCCCATTAAAAAAGTATAAAAATCACCTGTATCACCTGTCTTCCCGCTATTCATCGATTTGCCCAAGCAGGCACCGGTAACGTACTCCATTCGCTGGGAATGAGGTCCATTATTGTTACTGTTTTGGGCATATCAAATACACCACAGGAGCTTGCCAGGCTCTCCGAGGCACTGGGTTCATCCTAGGGGGCCTAGTCTTTTTCTATGTCAGACCTTCAACCATCCAGGGCCCATGGGGGCAGAGCCCTGGGGGATGTAGACAAGCCTGTCTCCTGCCTGCCACCTGCTGGATGCAGCCGGCACCGCAGCCACACCTGTGACACCTTGAGGGGCAGGGATAATAATAATAAAAATAAAAATATCTTCCAATTCTGAAACTTACTTGTCCAAAATAACTTTCCTTCTTGTTTTTGTGTATTTTTTTAAAAATGATTATTTATAGAGGACACACTTAGTAAAACTCAGGGGTCACTAGGGCCACACCAAGCATAATAATACATTATTTCTAAGCAAAGAAGCAAGAGTGAAAACAGAAGGAAGATTACAAAAAATACCTAGAGATCTATTTTAGCTAATGTATGGATGTCCCAACTAAGTGTACAAACTGTGTGAGAATGATAATTTCATAATTTGCGGCTATTGCTTTAGCCACAAACTCTAATAATACAATCAGAAAGACAACCTTTGGTGAAAATTGATTCTAAGGCATATAAGCAATTTTCCCCATCTGGCATTATTTGCTGTTTTTAATTGATTTTCTAATTATACTCACTTGAAATATAAAAACTGAATATGAATGATATTTTAATGAATTTATATTATATTGATATTAAGTATAAATCGCAATATGGAGCCATTAGTGAAGCTCTTGCTGATTACAGTATGTGTAAAGTAATAGAAATTTAAGTAACCATTTATATATTCAGTTAAATTTTAGCTCTATGTTTTAAAGTACATTGATAGAAAATTATACTTAAAATCTCTGAAAAGATAATTGATATACAAAATAATCCTCCCATTCAGCATGTATTATAAAATATGCTTTCCCTTCTTCCAGAATAAGGATGGAAGAAATAGAAAATAAAAAATTAGAAATATAGTTTTCCAAATAAGGGAGTTAAAGCTTGATTACTAGGGTGACACAAATTCTACACATTCCCATGCTTAAGTGATGGACAAGGCAAGAGTCCAGGTAGAAGGTCTGTGTCTTGAGCTTTACTCTTAATTTCTTGGTTCTGCTGTCAAAGAAATGTAGTGATTTCAGAGTGGTCACTTCACCGCAGATATTAACAATCTAACAACAGGGTTGGACCTAAGAATTACCAAACCCCAATAACTTGAAAACCACTTCCTAAGAAACCTGCTTATTCCCGGCAAAACAAGAAATGTCAACTAATTTGAGGGGGATGGGAGGAAGATGAAGCCTCCACTAATCAGGGGGGGAAAAACTGCACATTTTCGGTTGTTTACATCTGTGTCTGGTTACAAAAGCCTCCACGCTACCTTATGTTGTTATGTCTCTGTGTGATTTTGAGAGTGTGTCTGCTTTGCAAAAGGTCAGAGGGATGGCCAGCCCCCAAATCCCTCCTTGATCCTCTATCACCATATCCAATCAGCCTGCCTCTTGGGCAAGCGCTTGGGAGTAGAAAGATTAGCAAACACTGCTAATGTGGGGATGTGCATGGTCATTTACCAAATATTTCTGCACATGGAGATCTTCATTTTGCAAATAAATTTCCTAGTTATTTTATTTTCATATGCTACTGGAACATTGCCAGTTATTCCAATAGCAAAAGTCACTTTGTTCCAACACATAGTCAGCACAAAAATACACATACAAACACACACAAGATTCACATGTAAAATTAGTGTTTCTTAGTATTTTTCTCTTAGGCAGCAGAGACTTTATTTTATCATCTTACCAGAACCTGAGCAGCTTTCAACACAACAGGGTCATTTAGGAATAATTATATGAGATGTGTGAATAAGCCAAGAGCTCTGATGATATACACATAGTTTAAGAATAAGAAAATTTGCTTTCTACCCATTTGCCTATTGAGTATGTGCTGTAACTCAGTTGAATTTTGCCTGCTTGAGCAGGAAATAAAATGGATTGCTTGTTATATAAAAATATTTATGACAGAAATCCTACTCAACTTCCAGTATCCCAAAAAATCCAGTTGAATGAGTTCTTGGTTTCAGCTCCATTACGCTGAGTGCAGGCTGTACCAATTCTCCCTGTTCTTATTGGTACGACCTGGACACTTTATTTCCATGGTTGAATGAAGCACACAGAGTTCACTTCTTTCTGCACATCACATGTGGGAAGAAAAAACATAGAAAAACAGAGTTGTGGAGATTTTAGTCTTGGTTATTCTCAAATGTGACTAATTTTCTCCAGCTCTGTGGAAGCTGGATGATCTTTTAACTATCCATACTAAGACACGAGTGTTACTAATTTGGCGGAGTTTTTACAACACCACATTTATAAAGAGGCCATTTCTAAAAAACGACCTGGGATAAATAGCACTTTGGTCTCACCTAATTTAATAACTAATAGCATCCATATGTCCCCTACGATCATTTTCTGTGAATATTATTATTTATTGAATTTTTCCCAGGAACAAGAGCATATGGATTTAAGTTCTTCATTCAGGGAGGTATTAGGTATTAGGTATTAGGTTCTCTCATTCAGGACCTGTCCTTTGTTATTGTGAATGTGTGGTCTGACCAAACAGTGTAAGTCTGGGCATTGATGACCAAGCCCTACAAAATGTGGTCACCATTTAGTTGACATCCTTCACTGAGATGGTTAAGAATGATGAGCTATGTCGAAAACTGGTGTTTCCACTTCAACTTATTCATTCCAGGCAGTTTCCTGAAGTCTGAGCACAGGCCATCTGCCTCAAAAATCATATATAGGGATATACCTGTTAAAAACTCAAATTCCTTGGCCCTTTATAGACCTTCCAAATTAACATATCTAAAAGAGAACAACTATCTGAATCTTTATAGATTTCTCTACCCACTTCTTTAGATTTAAATACAAATGAAAAGTCCTAAGTCAGGTTACTGAACAAATTAGAGTTCTTAAACAAGCACAAAGTCCAGCTTTAAAGGAACACCCCTAAAAAAGAGAATTATTCCAAATAAAGTCTTATTATACATTACTTATAGGATTTTTTTTTTTTTGCTTTTTGGGTCACACCTGGCGACACTCAGGGTTACTCCTGGCTTTTTACTCAGGAATTACTCTGGCAGTGCTTGGGGACCATATGGGATGTGGCGAATCTAACCTTGGTCATCTGCATGCATGGCAAATGCGCTTACCCACTATGCCTTGCTCCAGCCCCTATTTATAGATTCTGAAGCTTTGCCACTGGAATGTGCTCTCTTAACATGCTGTATGATTATCAACAGCAAGGTCAGAAAATGAATTCATGAGCCTTTACATTAGAACTACTGAATGAGAGTGCCTTCACATACCACAAGTTCCCAAGAATACCTGTGCATCATTGATTTAGATTCTGAGAAACGTAATTTCAGATCCAGTCTTCACGCTTTTTCAGTTATCTCCTCTTCATCTCTTCTCATCCTCCTTAGCTCAAGAATACTTTCAAGTAATAAAATATATCTCTAATTGGCAAAATCTAAATTTTTCCTTTATGATAATAACTAATTTGTAATAACTTGGCAGCAGGGAAAAAAGGATAGATAAAAAGAAGAAAAAATCTTCTGCCTTCTCTTAGAATCAGGGTGTAGTAGCTCCAGTAAGTTAATAGAGTAACTTTAAAGTTGATTATACTGAAGTTTAGTGTAAGTAATATGCTCTAAGAGTTGGTCTGATTAAGAAAGAATAGCTTGTCTAGGAAGGCAGCAAGTTTTCTTTTATTAGAATTGTACAGTCCAAGGCTAGATAATCATTATTAAAGAATGCTTTAGAGGGAGGGTTAAGCACAAGACTGGTGGTTGATGCTGACGAACTTTACTTTGAGATTACTTGTTTCAACACTTACTGTAAGCTAGTGGATACCGCACGGCTATAGGCCACAGAAAATGAGAACTGATTTATGGAACTGGAGCTTACCTAGGCCAATGGACAGGAATGGGAGAGAACGGGCACTGACATAATGATGGAGGGAATCAGACTCTAGTGGAAGGTGTAGCATTGGAACGTTGAGTGCATAAAGCCGATCATTATAGTATTACAAATCACAGTGCTGAAAATGTTATTAAATATACACTACACAGATATACAGCTGTGTTTTACATAACTAAAATTTTTCATTAAACTATTCATATTAGAAAATCAACCTTGTTATGCCAAGAGCTTAAAACAGGGTTGGAGCAGCAGAGTGTGGTATGGCTCTGCCTTGCATGCGCCAATCCAGGTCCGATCCCTGGTACTCTCTCTTGTCCCCTTCAAGCACCGCTGGAGTTACTCTTGAGGCCAGGCAGAGTTCCCTGAGTATTTATTAAATGACTTTTGAAAAAAGAATTAAATAAATGAAAAGTTATTAAATCACTTTGGAAAAAGAATTAAATTTCAGGGTGACCAGCACAGGGAATCCCCTTTAACTCCAAGGAGGTACAAGCTAGTGAAAAAAAAATTCAGACAATTAAATATTGGAGCTACTTTGGCAGCAAAATATATCAATTACAATCACTGCTGAAATTATGATTGTGCTAAATATTTGTTGGATTCATTTCCCATATATCCCTCAGAGATAGTTTATGTTTACTCATGGATAACTCTCCATTCTATATTTTTGCAAGAAAATTGAGCACTTAGAATCCACCCAAGACATATACATGAGAGACTCAACATTAATTTTTGCTCACTAAAAAGTTCCAAGCTAACATAAAATATGATGAGGCAAGGGCAAGATGCCCATCCCACAGATATCTGAATTGCATCTGGGCATATGAAATACCTAATTTCAGCCCCAGGAAACAATAATCTGAGAAACATACAGTATCACAATCTGGCTATATTTGATGCTCTCTTTCCAACATTCTGGGATAAATTGTGTGTGTCAAGTTTGGCAAGCGTGGAGAACTAAATGGAGCTGTTAGCTGTCTTCAACATATTTATCTGTTTCAATGCCTGCTCCAAGATGTCTTTGTGATCAGTATAGGGACTCACAGATAATTGACCATTAGAAATTTTACTCAAAAACTTAACTCTTAGATGTCAATAATAGTCTTTTATAAGATGGTTAGAATAAAGTAACATCCTTTGGTGTGCACACTTAAACACAAAACAAAAAAGGCAAGAATAAGAAATAGCCGAACATCTTCCAAAACAAAGATGTTTTTCACTCATCGAACTCCTTTACAAAATGTAATAAATTTAGTGTATTTTCAATAACTCATAAATCACAAAGTCATGAAATATTATTTAAAGAAAGTTATATAAGATTCTTCACATTCCACTAAAATTCATCCATTAATATTGGATTTTCATATTTTATATAAAATAATTGACAAAAAGAGTACTTCTATTTTATAAAATAAGTATATAACTCAAGCTATAAGGATTTAATATTTCTTTTGATGTTCATTGGATTATACTAAAGACTTTGGTGGAGAGACTATAGGAGGGGGATGGGAGGGAAAATATTTAGCAAACTGTGAGTATGAGAATTACTGTCCACTGTAGCGTGGCAGGAACACCATCCAAAAATGTGTTTTAAAAAGACAAGGTGATGTTGGTAAAATGTTTTTTTTCCTTCGTAGAAAATGGGATTGAAGCAGTTCTTTATGGTTTGTCAATAGAATACTTTCGTATTTTTGACGCTAGCTCTTAGCTCTCTACCAAGAATTCTAAGTACTTCCAAAAACAAACTGTCCCCATCTCCAATCCAAGGTATTCTACATGAATAGTTTATGCAATCAGTATATCCAATACCAGAAGCTGCAGTAATCTGTTCAACATATTTGTTTGGTAAAGTTTTACCATGATGTAAGGGGACTGTTAGAGTTTTTCCTTCTAGGCAAGTCTTTTTCAGCCCTCCATAGCAGAAAACTAACTTTATATTTTTTAGTTATATAATCTATAATAATTACAAAATTATTGCATTACCACAATAAATTATAAACTTTCCAAAGGGATAGTATATTGAAAGAAATGAAGAGAAACAGATTCATTGCATGTTTTTCTGAGGCTAGACAATATTGTTTTAATGACATTATATCACTTGATCACTTGAATCCCGTTATTCATCGATTTGTTCGAGCGGGCGCCAGTAACATTTCCATTGGACCCTATCACGCGCCAATGTAGCCCAATGGCATCTGGGTTGATTCAGAATATGAAGAGCCTCAAACCGTTCCCTTCAGGGTCTTGACAAGGAAGTCTGACCATCTTGTAGGTGGCGGCCACGCGATCTTTGACATCCTGTGGGATCCAGTCGGTAACGGCTCTAGTCCAGCGGTTGTCTCCAAATCGACATTACATGTCCAGCCCATCTGATTTTCGGATGCCTTGGCAAACGAGACAGCGTCCCTGATTCTGGAATAGCGACGGAGGTCAGAACTCCGATTCCTTCTCTCACTTGAGTGAGGCGTGATATTCCAAGCATAGCTCTTTCGATTCCTCTCTGGGAGACCCGAATAGCATTCTCATCCTGTTTTAGGGCCTAGGTCTCTGAGGCGTATGTTAATGCAGGGAGAAAGGTGGAGTCGAAGAGATGTGCCCGAGCCGGAGGTTCTTTGTCCTTTTTAGCTATTTCTTCGATGCCTTTGAAGGCATTCCATGCCGCTTCCTCCTCCTGCGCATATAGGTTTTGGGTCGTTCATCATGTTGACTTCTCGACCTAGGTACACATAACTGCTCCATATCTGAGATGTTTGTTCCATTGAGAGTGAATGGAACAGTTCATTTTTTCATAAACATGTCCTCTGAAACTAGTTCATTTTTCATGAACACAGTTTTTTTGTAGGTTCAGCTGTAGACCTATCTTTCCACATTCTCGGTCAAGTCAGCCAGCATTTGTGCTGCTTGACTAATGTTTGGTGTTATTAGAACAATGTCATCAGCGATGCGGAGGTGGTGTAGTTGCTGACCATCTATCTTTACTCCCATTCCTTCCCATTCTAATTGTCGCATGATGTTCTCGAGGTGGATCTGAAGAGTTTTGGTGAAATGGTATCACCCTGTTGAACCCCTCTTGACATCAATGATCACTTCACTTGACATGACATTATATAGTTTCAGATATGCATTATAATTCAACAATTACATACACTTGTAAAGAGGGTCAATTTCACCAAGCTCTACTTTCATCCATCACCATATAAACTGATTTGCTTGCCTATTTTTCTGAATATTTATACCTCCTGCCTCTTTGAAAACCACTAGACTGTTTTCTGTATCAATTACTAGATTGTTTTAATTTGGTTTTTCTTCCATTTAGACCCACATATGAGTGCAACTCACTGAAAAGTATTTGGGCTTCTCCATCTAATTTATTAAGCATAATACATTCAATACTTATCCACACTGTCACAAATGACAATATTTTATCTTTTATGGCTGAGTCATATTTCTATTAATATACCTTTATATCACATCATAACCATTCACCTATGAATCTGCACTCAACCAATCTACTAGCTGTTGTAAGCACTGCATCAATAAACATGGGTGTTCTATGTTTCTTCATATTTATGCTTTTATGTTGTGGAATAAACACCCAAGTGGGATTACTGGAATCATTAGATCATTTATTTTAGGAATCACCATAATATTTTCTGTAGTTTCCTACAACTAGTTAGTATATGAGCTTCAATTTTCACATCTTCACTCTAGTACTCTTTGCTGTCTTTTTATGCAAACAAGCCATTCTAACATGTGTGAGGTGATATTATCTTTGGTTTTAACATACGCCTTCTAAATAATAGAGATAAAGAAATATTTTTCCTGTATATATTGGTTGTTAGGAGTACTCTCATGCACGAGGAACCCGGGGCGAATAGCCCTGGCCCGCCACTCCCAGCAGAACTCTCGGAATAAGCCAGATGACTCTACTCCATGAGGGCCGCCATTTTCCACATCTGGACTTTCTTTTGTCAGAACTCTACTCCAGAAGATGAGCCTATCACAGACTGGCTTGGTTCATCAATAAATGCTGTATTTAGGAGGTGATCTGAGGCACCCGCATGGCAAGCCTGGGCAAGCTACCTTGTTGTAGGGGTTCTTGGTTGCAAATACCACAATTATAGACCCCATTCCCATGACCTAATATAATGGTTTGAGGCTCTGCATGTTCTTGGAGCAAGTAGAAGCCATTGGGCTCTACTAGCATGAGACAGGACATATGGGAGATGTTACTGGTGCCCGCCGAGCAAATCAATGATGAACGCGGAAGACAATGATATAGTGATATTGGCTGTCTGCATGTATTATTTGGAGATGCATCTATTTGGATTCCCTCTTCCTTTTTAAAACTACAGATGCTGTGTGTGTGTTTCTATCTGTGTGTTTGAATTAAATGAATTGTATGTATGTTTTGGATATTAATCTTGTCAGATATATCTTCTTCCATTCGTAAGCCTGGCAAGCTGCCCTATTTTATTTGATATGCCAAATACCAGTAACAATTATATTAATTCATTCCCATGACCTATTATAATGGTTTGAGGCTCTTAAGTTCCTGGAGCGAAAGTAGATGCCTTGGTCTCCTACTAGCATGAGACAGTGACATGCGGAGATATTACTGGTGCCTGCTCTAGCAAATAGATGATCAATGTTAGGACAGTGATAGTGATAGTGATTCTGTTACTTCCTTCTCTCTCTAGAAAGTTCATGTTGTGTTTCTTTGACTGTGGCTGTTTTTAATTTTCTTCTGGCGATTAACTTCAATTTGTTTATTTTTCTTTGTCTTTCTTGCTATTAATGATGAATTCACAAGATAATACTGCTAAAAACTATGTCAGAGAGCCGCACTAGCTGGTTTCTCCAATGTATGTTGTACTTCTGGTTTTTCATCTAAGTTTTCAGTATATTTTGAAATATTTTTGCATGTGTAATAGATGATGATTCAGTTTTATTCTTAATATACTGTTTTCTTCCCAATACGATATAATGAAAATACTATCCATTCCTCATTGTACATGCACTTTATTATAAATTAGTTCTCTGTATATGTTTTTGCTGTTTCTTGATCCTTAATTTGCTGCATTGATCTGTGAGGTGGTTTTATATCATCATCACGTGATTTTGATTACTGTGCATATTTTTGACATAGTTTGATCAAGTGATATGTAATATCTCATAATTTCCTCCTCAGGATTTCTTTGGTTGTATGAAATATTTTATAGTTCTGGCTTACATTTTAAGATTTTCCTGTAAATAATTTTAATTGATTTTTATTATTTCTTTATTTAAAATTTGTATTACTACACTACTATTTGCAAAATTCACACTAGAGTTGATTCAAGTATACACTGTTACAACACTCAATCCCACCTCACCAACGCTCTCCTTTCTTTCAGTGTCCCCAGACACCACCCCATCCTCTCCCACCTTCAGTCTGCCCTCTTGTCAGGCATATAACAAGTGTATTTCCTATTACTTGCTTCAGTAAAATTCAAAGCAGAGACAGAATTAGCAAGTAAATCAATAATCAAAGTGAATTTGTGATAATTTATTGGTATATGATTTTTAGTCTTTCTTAACCTAGTGTAAAGGACAACCATATACACCATTAGTGAGCGCTATACTTAACATCACATGATAAAACTTTCTCCTGTCCTTTAAAGGAGCATTTAAAAATTTTATTATGTTCATCATTTTTGTTCATACAATTGCAGGATCGTTGGCAGGGAGATGGCACTGGTGGCGGAGTGGTGGAACACTGTGCGACCAAAAGCCCAAACAGGAACTTTTTAATTTGTATATTCTTGTAATTGTAAAAATAAAAAAATAAGTATTATCTATGCTGGGTTTCAAACATACAAAAAGTTCCAGCACCTATCCTCCCAGACTGCAGCCCATTTTCCCACCAAATACCGATTCCTTAATTCTCCCTTTCCCCAGCCTGCATCTGTGGCAGGCACTTTAATCGCTTTTTCTTTTCTCACACATACTCTCTCACTCTCTTTCTCTTTTACACATTGTGACTTGCAATACATGCTTGAGGCATCATGTGTTATCCTTTGCCTACATTCACTGCTCAGTTCTAGGCTGGTATTATCATTTCAACAATGACAGCACTGTTCCCTTCTCTCTGTCTCCTACGAACCTCCAAAGTGGACTCCACATAGCTTTGCAGTAGATTCCATGCACTGAGAAGACCTCCTGATCCATACTTTTACCTGAAATGATATTGGTATCTCTGCTATTTTTTATATCTGAATGAAATTTTAGTCATTCCCATATCTGTCCTTTTCCCTCTGGTTAATCTTTCAGCATGATCCTCCCCAATGTCCAACCATTTGGTAGGCAATTCGGAGAATCCCCATTTTTCTAATAGCTGCATTAGTATTCCATTGTAAAGATGTACCAAAGATTCCCTTATACAGTTGTCCCTTCTCAGGCACTCTGTTTTTTCCAGATTCTGGCCAAGTTGTGTAATACTGCTGCAAGAACATAGGTGTGATGGTGTATCGCACTTTTAGTTTTTTGGCCTCCCGGAGGAGTACATCCTCGAGCTAAAATACAATAAATGGGAGCCTCCAATTTCTAGCCCTTCAAGAAATCCATATTATTCTCCCAAAAAGGCTAAACAGTATCCATTCCTCACAACGGACGAGTTCCATTCTCCCTGCAATCCAAGTTTGTAGCACTTCGTTCTTGCTCTCTTTGATATGTGATAGTCTCTGTGGTGTGAGAAGATATCTCATTGTTGTTTTGATTTGCATCTCTCTGATGACTAATGATGATGAGTGTTTTTCACATGCCTTTGGCCATTCAAATTTCGCTTTGAAAGTTGCTTTGCTATTTCTTCTCCCCATTTTTTCATAGGGTTAGCTGTTTTCTTCCTTGTAAAGTTCTACCAAAGTGCCTGACATATCCTGGATATTAACCCCCTTAGCTGATGGGTATTGGGTGAATATTCTTCCCTATTCTTGTGATCACCTTCTTATCTTGGTCATCATTTCTTTTGAGGTGCAGAAGCTTTTAGTTTCTTTACATCTCTGCTATGTTTATCTCTGATTCAAATTGGGCTCGTTAGTGGTTTCTCATCTCCTTCTGAAGCTTTCTGGCTCTCTTAGTTTCAATGTCATGGAGGGTTTTTCCTATATTTTTTTCAAGTAATGTACTCTATGGATTCAGGTGTGATATTGAGAATTTTTAAGCCAGTTTGATCTGATTTTTTTGTGTATGGCAGTAGAAAGAGGTAGAAATTCATTTTTACATGCAGCTTCCTAGTTTCCCCCAACTCCACTTGTTGAACAGGCTTTTCTCTTTTGCTCCATTTTGTACTATTTGCTTTTTATCAAAGATTAAATGATCATGATTTGAGGATGGGTATCAGACTAACTCTATTCCATAGGTCCAGGTCTCTTTACTCTAATACCATGGTTCTACTAGCATGAGTCGACATATGAGATGTTACTGATGCCCGCTCGAGCAAATCGGATGAACAGGAAGACAGTGATACAGAGTGATACTCATGCTGTTTTAGAATTACTACCACTTTGTAGTAGTGGCAGTTTGACGCTGGAAAATGGTGATGCCTCCCATCTTCTTTTCCTAAGCATTGCTTTATCTATTCGTGGGCTTATTCCATACACAAATTTCAGGAGTGCTTGGTCAATATCTTTGAAGAATATCATGGGTATCCTTCTAGGTGCTTCAATATCATGTGTAGAGCCTCTAGGAACATTACCATTTTGACAATATTGATTCTCCTAATCCTTGAGCAGAGAATGTGTGTTCACTTCTTGTGTCCTTATTTATTTCTTTAAAGCAGCATTTTGTAGTTTTCTTTGTACAGTTCTCAATTCTTAAAGTTGCTTGATTCCTAGTTATTTGATTTTCTGTGGCACCATTTTGAATGGGATCATTTTCAATATTCCTTTCTTCTGTTTTGTTATTTGTATATAGTAAGCCTTTGACTTTTGGGTATTGATTTTGTACCCTTGCCACTCTATTATATCTATTGTTTCTAGGAGCTTTTCGGTAGAGAACTTAGGGTTTTCTCGGTATAATATCATGTCATCTGCAACAGTTGGCAGTTTGACTTCTTCCCTTGCCAACCTGGATGCCCTCCCCAAGGTCCTTTTTTACTCTCTGATTGCTGGGTGGTAAGTACTTAGCATTATATTGAATAG
>JAJIBD010000989.1:0-69724 GCA_021461705.1 Cryptotis parvus | reverse complement strand
GATGGGGTTGGCTGTTTTCTTCTTGTAAAGTTCTACAGACATGGGACAGAGCTGCTACTGGCTCTCACTCGTACCCAGCCACTCATGAGGTGCCCGGGAGGGATGGACAGGTTCCCAGCCCTGGCCCGCCACCCCAGCAGAGCTCTCACAACAAGCCAGACGACCCCCCACTCCATGAGGACCTCCATTTTCCACATCCGACTTCCCCCTCGTCAGAACTCCACCCAGCAGACCAGCCTATCACAGCCCGGCTCGCTCATCAATAAATGCTGGATTTTGAGATGACTACAAGAGCATGCTACCTGCACGGCAGAGCCTGGCAAGCTACCCGTGTCATGATTTGATATGCCAGATACCAGTAACAATTATAGACCCCCATTCCCATGGCCTGGATGGAATGGTTTGAGGTTCTTTATGTTCCTGGAGCAAGCAGGTGCCCCTTGGGCTCTACTTGCATGAGACAGGTCATATGGAGATGTTACTGGTGCCCGTCGAGCAAATCGATGATGAACGGAAGACAGTGATACAGTGACAGTGGACCCAAAACTAACATGCACACTTGTCATCTAATTCATTTTTATATATTTTATTGTACCACCGTGAGATATACAGCTACAAAGATGTTCATGTCTGGGTTTCAGTCATACAGTGTTCCAGCACCCATCCTCCACCAGTGCCCATTTTCCACTACCAATATCCCCGATTCCATCCTCGCTCCCCTAGCCTGCTTCTATGGCAGGTTCTTTATCTCTTTGCTCTTTCTTTTTCCCTTTCTCTCTCTTTCTCTCTCTATCTTCCCCTCTCTTACACATTGTGGATTGCAGTACATACATTTAGAGGTTATGTGTATCTTTTTAGCCTATATTCAATATTCAGTTCTAGGCTGGTATTCCTATTTTTTGTCACTTCATTCTTAGGTCAGGAATATGACATAGCTTTACTGGGTCCCTCTTCTTCACTGTGTCTTACTAAGCTGCATTTGGGGGAACTGAATCTGACTGAGGAAAAATCCACCTCCAAACTCACTCAATAGCTATTGGCAAAATTCAGTTCTGGAGTTGTTGGGCTGAACAGAAATAGTTCCTCAACTACTATTAGCCACAGGATACCCTCAGTTTCTTAACACACATATCTCCCAGATGGCAACGTGGAAGTATGTCCATGTTGAAAGGCAGATGGGAGTGTCTGATAGTGAGCAAATAGAAGACCATGTGATCTAGGCCCATCAGAAAAGTAGTGCCATATTCCTTTTACCACATTCTGTTAGAAAAAAGCTACTGGGTCCAGTAATCACTCTGAGGAGGAAAACATCCAAGGTATGGTGACCATTGGAGCAAGTCCCTGCAATACTCTTCTGCATTCCAAAAGTGTTCTAGAATTATCCACTGCTATGGGTCTTTCATTGCTGCTACTGCCCAGTTAGCATAACGCTTGTTTCTTCAGTACCACTCCTTTAGATTAGTGGTTTTCAGTTTTTCAACATATCTTACACCGACAGAACAGGACAAGTAGAACAAGTATTTCATGGATCAGACAGAAATTTAGAACATTATTTACAATAGTATTTGTGTATCTTCATATAAAATTATAATCTTTAATATATAATTTTATATATCACTGTATAACTGTCTTCCCGCTCATCATCGATTTACTCGAGCGGGCACTAGTAACATCTTAATATGTCCTGTCTCATGCTAGTAGAGCCTAAGGGCATCTGCTTGCTCCAGGAACATAAAGAACCTCAAACCATTCCATCAGGTCATGGGAATGAGGCCTATAATTGTTACTGGTATTTGGCATATCAAATACACGGGTAGCTTCCAGGCTCTGCCGTGCAGGTGGCATACTCTTGTAGTCACCTCTGATCTTCAGCATTTAATGATGAACCACGGGCCGAGCCGGCTGTGTTCAGCTCTTCTCTGCTGGGTAGAGTTCTAATGAGAGGGGGTCCAGATTTGAAAAATGGTGGCTCTCATGGAGTTGAGGGTCGCCTGGCTTCTTAAGCAGGCTCTGCTGGGGTGGCGGGCCACGGCTAGAACCTGCCATCTTTCCCAGGCACCTCGTGATTGGCTGGGCACAGGGAGAGCCAGTAGCAGCTCTGTTCCCATGTCTATGATTATATTAAATATATAATCATTAAATCTTCTAAAATGAAAAGAAAGTGTTAAGTGACTGTAAGTTTTTCATAAGTCAGCAAGAAATTTCTGTGGACCAACACCAGTCCACAGTTAAAAACCACTGCTTGGCACTGGTAGAACTTTACAAGAAGAAAACAGCCAACCCCATCAAAAAATGGGGGAAAAGAAATGAACAGAAACTTCAACAAGGAAGAAGTTCAAATGGCCAAAAGACATATGAAAAAATGCTCATCGTCATTAGTCATCAGAGAGATGCAAATCAAAACAGCAATGAGATATCATCTCACACCACAGAGACTTGGCATATATTCAAAAGAGCAAGAACAAGTGCTGGTGTGGATATATATATATATATATATATATATATATATATATATATATATATATATATCACGCGGTTCATTATATATATATATATATTATATATATATATATATATATATATAAAACCTCTGCTTCCTACATATTTGTATTTCACCTTGACAAACCTCCTGATCAAAGTTTCACCTGACCTTGGATAATTGTCAAAAGTGCTATTACCATATAGAGCCTAGCATTAAATTCAAGCAAAAAGATACACATGATAACCTCTAATATTTGTATTACAATCCACAATATGTAAGAGAAGAAAGAGAGAAAGAGAGAGAAAGAGAAAAAGAGAAAAGAGATAAAGAACCTGCCATAGAGGCAGGCTGAGGAGGGGAGGGAATCAGGGACATTGGTGGTGGGAAATGGGCACTGGTGGAGGGATGGCTGCTGGAACACTGTATGACTGGAAACCCAAACATGAACTTTTTTGTAATTGTTTATCGCATGATGGTATAATAACATATTTTTTTTTAAAAACCACTGCTTTTGGGTAACAGCAATGATACTGCCCTCAGTAGAGTGAGTTCTTAATGAAACACTGTTCAGAAGCTAAGCGCCATTCCTTCTAATTCCATTTTTACTGTGAAGAAGAACCGTATGTGCAGAGACAGGCTAGTTACAAATTTGCTAAGTGTTTTGACACATCTTTATTTATGTCTTAGTGCTACCATATCACAGAATCTCCTTTTAGGTATACTGTTTACCTGCACATAACGCTTCCAATTATAGGTCAGGACCAACTAGAACTGTGCCTCCAATCTTGCCAAATTTAAAGATTTTTAAAATGAAAACAAATGTTTCAATTCTCCATGTGTGGTAGTGAAATATAAGGTGTGCTTTTTAGAGTCTATCTAATTTTGAAAATACACAGTAACTGAAACTTATTGTGAAGTCTATTTTCCTATCTGTTTTTTTTTTAGTTTCATTTTGTTTTGGTTATTATTTGGGGACTACAACTAACATTGCTTAGAGGAAATTATTGTGACTTTTTTATGTTACCTTTAAATTTTATTCCATTTTGCTTTGCCATTCTTCCTTAAAATTATGCTTCCATAAAACCAAATAATGAGTATTTAGGAGATTTCTAGGACAGTTACTTAGAGTCATCAATAAGCTTTAGAAACTTTAATTTTTTCTTAGGTTCAATCAGTTTCTGTGTCATTTTTCTCATTACACAAAACAAGTTGTTTGTGATATTTAGAGAGCAATGTTATGTTCAGTAGTTTTGTTAGAGGAGTTTGATTAGTCTGTAAGTCAAGCTTTATTTTATAATATTTGTTTAAATTTTTTAATATTTTATTATATCAACATGTGGTATACAATTACAATGATGTTCATGTTTAGCTTTTGGTCATACAGTGTTCCAGTGCCCATCCTTCCACCAGTATCCATTTCCCACCACCAATGTCCCTTATTCCCTCCCTTCCCCAGCCTGCCTCTATGGCAGGTTCTTTATCTCTTTATCACTCCTTTCTCTCTCTCTCTCTCTCTCTCTCTCTCTCTCTCTCTCTCTCTCTCCTCTCTCTTCGCTCTCTTACATTGTGGATTTCAATACATACATTTAGAGGTTATAATGTGTATCTTTTTGCCTGTATTAAATGTTCAGTTCTAGGCTGGTATTAGCCCTTTTGACAATTATTAGCACACTGTTCCCTTCTCTGTCTTACCTAACCTCAACTCCCACTAATTTGTGGTAGTTTCCACTTTTGCAAGACCTCCTGATCCATGTTTTGCCTGACCTTGGATATTGGTATCATAATATGTATATATCATATATATTTATGTCATGCAAATAAATGCAGTCATTCTATATCCGGCTTTTCTCCTCTGGTTAATTTAACTCAACATGACTCACTCCATGTCCATCCATTTATAGGCAGATTTCATAACTTAATTTTTCCTAACAGCTACATAGTATTCCATTGTGTATATGTACCAAAGTTTCTTTATCCAGTCATCATTTCTCAGACACTCTAGTTGTTTACAGATGCCGGCTATTGTAAATAGGTCCTCTATGAACATAAAAGTGCAGATGGTGTTTCTGCTGTGTTTTGGCTTCCAGAGGTATATTCCCTGGAGTGTAATGGCTGAGTCAAATGGGAGCTCAATTTCTAGCCTTTGGAGGAATGTCAGGAATGTCCATATTGTTTTCCAAAAAGGCTGTACCAGTCTACATTCCCACCAACAATGGATGAGAGTCGCCCTTTTCCCAGTATCCACGCCAGCACTTGTAGTTCTTGCTTTTTTGAATATGTGCCAGTCTCTGTGGTATGAGATGATAACTCATTGTTGTTTTGATTTGCATCTCTCTAATGATTGATGATGATGGGCACTTTTTCATATGTCTTTTGGCCATTTGAATTTCTTCCTTGTCAAAGTTTCTGTTCTCCCCATTTTTTGATGGGGTTAGCTATTTTTTTCTTGTAAAGTTCTACCAGTGCCTGATATATCCTGGATATTATCCTTATCAGATGGGTATTGGGCTAATATTCTTTCCCCATATTGCGAACTGTCTTTGTATCTTGGTATGACTGTTTTTAAAATAAGATTTTTCATTCTCTCTTGAGGGTAGGGAAAAAAGGGGGGGAAAGTGACAAGCTTCATACTTGGGACCAGTTCTCCGCTCTGTCCTTTTTGAGAATAGTGTGTGTTGTGAGTACATAATGGAATCCCTTGCAGTATGCTAGCATCCCTTCCAGGCTCTCTGGCCCAAGTTTGAGAACCCCTGAGTTAGTTCCTCAGGACACGTTCTCAGGTCAAGAACTCAGTAGTGGGCAACATAAATGAGCAGAACGACAGGGTGTAAGAAATGTGTCTTCATGCATCTCTTTCTCGAAACACAAAGCTTCCAAGGTTAGTGCATATTCTCCCAAATACAGACTAGCTGTGGAAAAATAAGTCTCTAGGAGAAGAAAACCCACAGTAAGAACATGAAGATAAGTAACTCGTGCCTGTGTAGTGGCGTAACAGAATGGTGGAGACTGCAGCAAGTGACATCTCAATATTGCCAGATCAGTTGATTCTCAAGGGCGTTTTCACATGGAGGATCATGTATTTAAAATACCCACTTTTTAATATGTTGCTTAATATTTTAATTGATGAGAAAGCAACCTTGATTTTGACACATCCAATCACAGAAATGTCATAATTTGCATTACAACTTATTCCATAAAGGAACAGTTATAGAAATACTTTATTTGTGTTGAATAAAACCTGATTCATTTTAATGAATCATCTTGAATTGCAAAAGTTCTTCATGATTGAGTTTCAGGCATACAATGCTCTAGCATCAATCACCCCCCATATAGCCACCTGATCATATATATCATTATGAGATAGTCATACACCTACACCAGACCACCTAGATTCTTCCACATTTTAGCTTTGACACGATGGTACGATGTTTAAATGCTTTATGTCTCAGTTTCTTCATGTTCAAAATAGGAACAAAAATGGTAGGTATCTTATAGAATTGACCTGATAAGCAACAGCGTCATAATATGCATACAGTTATTGAACAGTGTCTGGCATATATTAAGTTATGAAAGTACTAATAATAAATCTTTTTGTAATGGCTGCACTTATTATCAACAGGCTCCATATGTTTATCATAAATGTACTCACTCTGGTCACCAGTAAAATTTCTGAGCCCTGGCATTGGCTGGAATGGCTGAGTCCTGCCAGCATGTTTACCTCTAAAATGCCACTGACTGGGACCTAGTGTAAAACTGCCTGATCCATCACTAATCATCAGAGAGATGCAAATCAAAACAACAATGAGATATCACCTCACACCACAGAGAATGGCCCATATCCAAAAGGGTAAAAGCAACAAGTGCTGGTGTGGATGTGGGGAAAAGGGGACTCTCATACATTGTTGGTGGGAATGTCGACTTGTACAACCTTTCTGGAAAACAACATGGACATTCCTCCAAAGACTAGAAATTGAGCTCCCCCTTTGACCCAGCCATACCACTCCTGGGAATATACCCTGGGAAGCTAAAACACACAGCGGAAACACAATCCGCACTTTTATTTTCATAGCAGCACTATTCACAATAGCCAGAACCTGGAAACAACCAGTATGCCCGAGAACTGATGACTGGATAAAAGAAACTGTGGTACATCTACACAATAGAATACTATGCAGCTGTCAGGAAAAAATGAAGTTATGAAATTTGCCTATAAATGGATGGACATGGAAAGAATCATGTTGAGTGAAATTAGTCAGAAGGAAAGAGAGAGACATAGAATGACTGCATTTGCATGACATAAATATACCAGGTGATCTTACCAAAAGTGGAAATTGCCACAAGCACGTGGGAGTCAGAGGTTAGGTAAGATAGAGAAGGGAACATGTGTGAATAAATGTCAAAAGGTCTGATAACAACATAGAACTGAGCATTAAATACAGACAAAAAATGCAAATGATGGCTTCTAAGTGTAATGTAGTGCAACCCACAATGTGTAGGAGAAGGAGGAGAGAGAGAGGGAGAGAGAGAGGAGATAAAGAACCTGCCATTTAGGCAGGACATGGGAGGGGGAGGGAATTGGGGACATGGGTGATGGGTGATGGGCACTGGTGGAGGGCAGGGTGCTGGAACACTGTGTGACCGAAACCTCCAAGCATGAACAACGTTGTAATTGTATATCTCATGGTGGTATAATAAAATGTTAAAAAATAAATAAATAAAAAAATAAAAATAGGAAAATCTGAATAAAAAGAATATATGTATGTATGTATATATATGTATGTATATTATATATATGTATATTTTATATATATATACATATATAGATATATATAGATATATAGATATATATATAGTGCTTTTTGGGGTCACACCCAGCAATACTAAAGCTTACTCCTGGCTCTACACTCAGGAATTACTCCTGACTCAGGAGACCATGAGACCATATGTGATGCAGGGGATCGAACTGGGGTTGACTGTAGTGCGAGGCAAATGCCTGATCCGCTATAATGCTGCTCCAGCCCCTATAGGCTATGAATTTGACTATTTTTTAAGATCAGGCTAATCTCACATTAAATCCGCTTTAATGTATTAATCTGAATATACAATGACCAGAAATAATCCAGTCACATCGTGCATCTGAGGTGTGCTCATGTTGCATTTCTTGGGCCAAAGGAGTTATGACTGGGAACAGGTTTAAAAAACCCTGTTCAAAATCTTGGGAACCAGATGGGACAGAGCTGCTACTAGCTCTCCCTGTGCCCAGCTGCTCATGAGGCGCCGGAAGGCATGGCAGGTTCTAGCCCTGGCCTGCCACCCCAGCTGAGCCTCACAACAAGCCAGACCACCCTCCCCTACTCCATGGGGCCCGCCATTTTCCACATCCGGACTTCCCTCTAATCACAACTCCACCCAGCAGACCAGACTATCACAGCCCGGCTTGCAAGCCGCTAGCAGCCGCGTTCATCAATAAATGCTTTTATTTAGAGGTGACTACAACATTATGCCACCCAGCGGCAAGCCTGGCAAGCCAGCTGCTGCGTAGTATTTGATATGCCAAATACCAGTAACATTTATATTAGGTCATTTTCGTGACCTAATATAATTGTTTGAGGCTCTTTATGTTCCTGGAGCAAGCAGATGCCTTTGGGTTCTACTAGCATGAGACAGGACATATGGAGATATTACTGGTGCCCACTCTAGCAAACAGATGATTAACGGAAAGATAGTGATAGTGATATATATACATATATGTATGTATGTATGTGTGTATATATATATATACACACACACTCAGGCTCTACACTCAGGCTCTCCTGGCTCTACACTCAGGAATTACTCCTGACTCAGGAGACCATATGTGATGCTGGGGATCGAACTGGGGTTGACTGTGTGCAGGCAAATGCCTGATCTGCTATAATGCTGCTCCAGCCCCTATAGGCTATGAATTTGACTATTTTTTAAAATCAGGCTAATCTCACATTAAATCTGTTTTGTCACAAAAAAAAACTGCCTGAGCCTATCATTACTGTGTTCTCCATCTTGACCTTGAAGTTGTCTGCCACGTATCACATACTACCATAGGCCTGAGGAACAATAATATCAATATAATATGGATTTTGTCCTGAGTGGAAAAATTGAGCAAATTCTTAGAAGAAAAATACCAGGAGCCCCAAAAAGGGCATCCAACTTTTGGTTTATGTCTTCCTGTTTAATTTCTCTGAATACTTCAGAGACATTGAAGGAAACTAGAGAAACATTCAAATGTATTAATTAGGTTGTCAGTATTGCGAAGGAACTTGAGCTTTCAGACCCTCAAAAAGTCTGTCACAGGTCTTCACTTTTCACCTCTAATTTTTCCCAGGGTTTTGTTTTTACTGTTTTTGCTAATTTGGTGGTATTTTGTTTGTAAACAAAATAAGGAAATGATTAGTTAAAACGTCACTCACATTTCACATTTCTCCACAACTTTTTTTTAATCCAGTTGTAGTCTTTGATCTTACTACTTGACCATGAGTCTTGCAACTTTAAAATTATAGTCACCCTTTATGTGTGTGCGCAAAAATGAGTTTCTATGTGCATCAGCATCCCATCATGGAGAGTCTGACTGTAAGGAGACTGCAGTCCTAGCAGTCGAACAACCCGCTGTCTTGCACATTCCCTCAAAACAGGAACTGTTATCTTTTAAATATCGGTAATAGTTCCCTGACACGTAATAGGGTCAAATGGAAATGTTACTGGCGCCCGCTCAAGCAAATCGATGAATAGCGGGATGTCAAGTGATCAAGTGAATATTCCCTAGATTTTTTATTGATCACAGAGGTTATTTTTGCCTTTGCAGTGACCTCATTCTTGCCTAGTAGTGCCACAATAAATGGGAACAGGCATTAAAAAGGTAGAATTACTCAGCCCCTAAGTATGTATCTGACCTATATAAAAATTCTCTGGGTCCTATTTTCTCCCCTGTTCTGCATCCTGTCAAAAGAAAATGCTCAGTCTGGGTTGCTTATTTTGGAACTGACAACCAAAATGTTCCTTTCTCTTAATTCAGATAACTAAAATGTTGATTATATTTAAATTGCTGAATTGCTGAACCTCTTCATAAATAGGTTATTGAAAGGATATCGTGATAGTATCTGATAATCCCTGAACCCTGAGTTGTCTGAGAAAGTTGAGGAAAACACTAAAGTAGGTAATGGGAACAAAGCCAATTCTTGCTCTGCCATTAAATTTCCAAACTTGCCATCATTTAAAATCCCTGCTATTTTTTGCACTGAAAAAAAGCATGTAATTTTAAAGGTTCCATCTACCAATCTCAATTTACAGTGACATTGTGTTTCCTTATTTTTTTTATTAAACACATCAGTTGATGAGAGCTTTTGAGCCCCATGAGAGAGCTAATGCTACCTAAGTTCACCAAATTATTCTCAAAGACTTGCAAATGAAGCTTCAGATGCAAGGAGAGCCTGATTAGGAACCACTTCTCATAGATCCTGAAAATAGTTTCTAGATTCACATGGCTACCTTCAGGGAGTCCTGTTCATGAACCACTACATGAAATGTTAAGATTCACAATCTCGCAAAACCTTTTCAAGTTGCGATTTCATCTGTTGCCTCACAAGTGAAACGAGTCCATTTTCTGGGGCACTGAGGTGTTCCCTAGCCTGGCTTTTCTGCCTCAAAAATGCCATTTTCGTAAAGAGCTGTCATGCTTCATGTCCTTGGGCTTATGATTTAGCTGCTCAGGGAAAGTGCAGGCTACCCCTGCCATCTCAGTGCTGCTGATATGTGTTTTTGTTTTATTAAATCTTTAAAATCGCGGCTGGTTGTTTATGACCTCCATATATTCTTTTGTTCTTTTCCATGATGGGTTACATCACTTTTTCTCCCTTCCTTTATAAAAATATTAGTGCCATTCCTAAAGAACATTGTGGTCTCTGGAATCACTGCATAGTAGCATGGAGGAACGTGTTGAACTGTATGTGAGACCTTCAGTGACTAAAACCTGTCAAGGTTTTAAGGCTTTTCTGACATGGTGGGCAGAATTATAGGTTCTCCTGCTCTGAATAGACTTTGTTTTGACAAATCAGAGATAATTTGAGCCTTCTATAAAACAAAAATTCCAAGTGGCTATATGTTCCAGTTGCAGACAGTTGTTTATGTCTGAAACTTCTCAAAAACCCACAGTTCAATGGAAGCTAGTTTTCACCCTAGGGTGATCTTCGATTATATGCATTCAAGCATGGGGCTTCCATTGCCAGTGCCACAGAGACTGATTCTCGTGAAGAGCTCTCTGAGAGTGCTCAAAGGCAGCTCTTTCTCAGAGACATGGGAAGAAGAGAGCACTTACAGCTAAGTTCTGAATTCAGGTAAATGTCACAGGGCCTGGTGCTCCTGGAGGTCTCATCAGATCCTGCTCCTGTGTCCCCGAGAATAAGCTCATTTAATATTTCCCCCCTATCCCTGCATGGAAGAGTGCAAAAAGTCTTAGTGAATCTTGCATCCAATGTAGCTGTTCTTCTGATGTGAATCCCCAAATAACCCATTTCATGACATCCAACTGAACTTGTTCCTGTGTGTACAGTATCTCTCAGCCCATCCTGAACTGTTAGTTTTGGCAAGTACACAGCAGCATATAATAAATCATGAAAAGGAAAAGCTTTTTGGCCTAACATGGTTCAGCCTGCTATAATGTCAGAATACAGAAAGCAGTTCTGTTTTTAGACATCCTTTTACTAACCCAACATTCATAATTTATGTTTCACTGTAAATTCCTGCAACACTACACCAAAAGTAGTGCTGCCCTGTAATTAAGTACTCTCAATAGGAAAAAATGTGAAACTCATGTGCAAAACATCTCTGTGTGCACAGTGATTGATAGTGATTACATCTTTTATGAACCCAGCCTAGAGGTCTCAACTTCCTGATGGGTGAAGTCGTCTTTAGGGCGACTTCCTGAGTCTGCCTGGTGGGAATCAGTCACTTCTGGTCCAAGTGTAGATAATCTGTTGGCACAATTTAGAAATATTGAAGTGTTGGCCTGCATCTGTCCAGACTTTGCTGTAAGTCTACGTGACAGTGTTCTTTATTTTCCTGATAAGAACCTACAAATTTTGTACTTTGATCACACTTAGTGGAGCTGTAACACAGAGTGTGAAGGATTGGAGAGAAGATTCTCTTGGAGGGCCCCAGATGGTTTCATGCAGTTTTCATTTTTGAGAGAGTAGAAATAATGAATGATGGAAGGAACTTGGGCCCATTTGGCGCCTGGATTTTGTGTTTCAGCAGTTTCATTTTTCAAATCATTGTTTCAAATAACTTTTTTGAATTTGAAAATTGCTAAGTGTAATCTTTAAGTTACACTTAGTAATTTAAAGGTCCTGCCTTGAAATGTTAGGAGACTAAAGGCCCAAAGCTGCTGCTTCTCAGTTCATCGACACTGATTCAACTCTGGTTTTATCCTTAATCAGCTAGAGTCACACCAGCCCAAGCAGAGCACTCCTTACACGAAGGTAATGAGCTGGGGGAGTGCATACATCTGAAAACTTCAGTTTTCTCAAAAGAAAAGAAGCAAGTCCATCTTAGGTGGTCACTAAATAAGCTCTTAGGTGTATGTTCAGCTACTTTCAGTCACAGCAACAGAGAGAAAAACTTTGTGAAATAATGCCATTGAATCCTCTCACTCATCTTCAAGAATGACCTTCTGCTGCATTTGGTGTTGATGCTCTATTCTTGTGTTATTTTCTCCTGTGTCTGCAGATTTGGGCCAGGCTTGGTCATCTATTGGTACGGATTTATCCAGGAGCTGGACTGTAACCGGGAGAGGGGCATCCTGCTGAAAGCCAGTTTCCCAGTGGACATTGTCACTTTATGCCACAGCACGGCTTGACCCCTATGCTCCTGGAAGAGAAGCCCAGAGGAAAAGGTGAATCCGGAAGCAATTTTACTTTCCTGCAGAGTAAACTCCTGGCAGCATCTGCCCTGAACTTCAGCTGAACCCTTGCTGCCCGCAGCCCCACTGCTACCTCTTTAGACAAACATATCAAGAGTTTCTGTTTTCCTTCATCCCTTGCTGATGTGAGCAGCTAAGGACTACAGACACAACCCACTCATTATCAGCATTTCTGTCTCTGTCAAACAGTTGGTTTATAGATAGTCATAATCTTTCTTCCTTCCGGATGGCTTCTCCTTGTAGACTGAACAAAAGAAAAAAAATGTGGAGGCTGAAAGGTGTGATTTTCACTTCTCCTCCCGGTTACCAAATCACCCTCTAATTTTTTTCCTAAGCCACCTTTCATTCTTGCTCCCTCCCCTTTCTCTTCATGTACACTTGCAGATACCCAGTGTTATGTTACAGGCAGGCCTGAAATAATCTAGCCCCAATCCTAGAAAATCTCCAGCCGTGAAGCCTGCAGTGGCCCTTCCACTCTCACCTGCAGGACCGCAGAGGACCTGGTGACTGGCATGGGCTGCGTACCCGTGTTGTCAAGTCTTCACGGTTTCCTGACTTCAGTGGAAGTGAGCCAAGCTAAAAAAATATATACTTGATGAGAATGTCCTCTTTTTTTTAGTACTTATTTGAACACCAAACATTTTCCATTTATCTCATTTAAAAGTATTAGTTACATTGTGTCTGGAAATCACAATTTTTCGGAATGGGAGCGAGGCAGACGATTGGTGCTCGGTGCCAGCATTGACAAGAGTTTGTTTGTAATGTGGCTAGTTGTCAGGATATAGAATAGTTAGTAGGTTGTATTTTTATGAGTAAAAAAATTTCAAAGCACATTCTGTATATTGATTTGTGTCTACAGTTCATAACTATTTAATACTCAAGTAACTTAGGCACTAAATATGTTCAGCTTTGAATGACTTATGTACTTGAAATAAACCCAGAGTAATTTTTCTTTTTTTTAATTTTTTATTTTTACAATTACAAAGATATACAATTAAAAAGTTCATACTTGGGTTTTGGTCATACAGTGTTCCAGCACCCATCCCGCCACCAGTGCCCATCTCCCACCACCAATGTCCCCGGTTCCCTCCCCCTCCCCCAGCCCTGCTCCATGGCAGGTTCTTTATTTCTTTCCGTTTCTCTCTCTTTCTCTTTTCCTTCCCCTCGAGACTATTCAGAGCAATTTTCAAGTTAGCAAATAAAGATTTTGTGATTGTTCCCTTTTCATTTAGTGTTTTTTTTTCTATATTGAAGACAAATTTCACAAAAGTGAAACCTCAGTAAATCATTATAAAACCTTATCTTTGGGAAAATTAAAAATTCATCTATACCCAGAGATGTATTTAGTAAAATATTTGCCCCCATGTTGACAAAGCATAGTAACTTTTTATCATTCTGAATTAGTACACTTGCTTAAATTGGTAAAAAATATAACTTATGCAGATAACTCCCATTTAAATATTGTTCTTGGTTCAAGTTGAATATGGTGCAAATATTCATACTGACGTTGTCAATTTAATATAGAACAAATATACTACAATTAGTACAAATATATACAAGTTAAATATAGTGCAGAAGACTAATGTTATTTGTACTTTGTTCATTTGTTCCTGAAATTGATGAAATCAGCCTACAGCTTTGCCTTTTGAAGTTCCCAACATACCAGGTTAAGTGAAGGCTTTAACTCTATTGTGGGTTATTTTAAACAAAGAAAGCAGAAGATGAAGAGAAATAGTGAAAAGGTATCCAACTTCTAATTCACTATAAAATTGATCCTGCTGGTTCTATGGGTACAGTTACATACACACACACACACACACACACACACACACACACACACTTGTTGTTTGGGGTTTGTTGGTTCACACCCAGCTATGTTTAGGGTTTATTCCTGGCTCTGCACTCAAGAGTCACTCCTGGCAGGTTCGTGGGAGCAGATGATATACCAGAGACCAAACGCAGGTTGACTGCATGCTAGGCAAGCAACTTACGTAGTGTACTATCTCTCCCATGACACACTCACACGCATTTTAAACAAAACTTGTTAAAAACAGTTTTCATGCCTTTCGAACTGCCTTTTCTTCTTTAGGAATAAATTATATCTGTGGGCACAGATGTTGAAAATTCTGTTAAGCCCTTGTCAAGGATTTGTTTGTATTATGTTAAACAAATTTATGATGAGGGTATACAAATAAATTTTGAAATAAAAGAGGTGCTTGTATTTCATGTTTTTTCTTCTACCTGGTGCCCTGACATAATATGTTAAGAAAATGTGGTGGTCTGTCGCAAAATCACCACCCTCTACGATTTGAAGGTTTTAAAATGTGTCCTTTAAAGATTGGAGAGAACCAGAAGTAAACAGTACATACCCTAATAAGGTCACAATTTATTCTAAACTAAGCTTTAACCCACATAAAGACTGGTGTGAATATTCTTTCTACTACTTTTCAAATGAGGGGGGATTCGTTCAAACAGATTGTAAGGTCAAAGCCTTTTTTTTTTTTGGTTGTTATTTTGTGTTAAAAATATTTAAATTGTTGAAACTCTGTGTGTGTGTGTGTGTGTGTGTGTGTGTGTGTGTGTGTGATGGGTTTGCCTGGGTTGGTTTGTTGGTTGGTTGTTTCAGTTTAGACAATAGGAACAGCCATAGTATATAGACATTGGAAGACAACTGTTTTTTATGCTGTCATCATTAGAACATTAACATTAAAGCCAAATCTTGTTTTATGGTGCCTTCTGCAAAGTGTGCAATGAATTATGCCAAGCTAGAAAGCAGGAGTGCATATAAAACGTAAACTAAATGATGTTCTCTCTGGCATATATAGACTTGCCAAGCATCTGCTCTTGCAGTAAAAGAGATCCCGTTTAAGAGTAGAGATCAGCTCAAAGCTGAGCAGATCCAGCAATGATATTTAAGATATCTTCATTTGAGAGGCCGGAGCGATAGCCCAGCGGGTAGGGCATTTGCCTTGCAGCGGCCGGCCTGTGCCAGCCCGGGTTCAATCCCCAGCATCCCATATGGTCCCCAAGCACCGCCAGGAGTAATTCCTGAGTGCAGAGCCAGGAGTAACCCTGAGCATCGCTGGTGTGACCCAAAAAGCTATATATACATATATATATATATATATATATATATATATATATATACATATATATACATATATATATATATCTTCATTTGCTTCTTTCCACCTCCAACTCGATACCCTCCCCCAAAAATAAAAACATAAAAATGAGAAAGCTTTCTTTTCATGTGTCAGTTCTTCTAAACCCTCCTAAAATCTCATATAAAAGGAAGGTTCAGAAATTCTAAGGAGAAAGCTAGCTCTCCAGGGAAAATAATTTTGTTTTATTTTAACCATAAGTGTGGAATCTACAGGACTTGATTCCACCTTGGAAAAGGATAACGTGTTGGTCTTGCAGTGGGAGAGGGGGAGCACAAGCATGAATTCATTCACGCTGTCAGGGAATTGCTTAGAGCCCTGGATGAGGTAATCTGCTAAATGGCCCCTGGTGAGCCATACTAATTAATGCACAGCACCCAAGTGAACAGTTAATTCAGTTCTTCTCACTGAGGAGCTACACCCATTGTTTCCTATTCTCTCCGAATCAAAATCCCTGAGATGTCTGCTCTTTCTAACTGGGTCCCTGCTACAAAGATGATGTTTCAACGGAAATAACCACTTTCAAATGCTACATCTGGAGAGAGAAGAAGTGAGAAGGCTGTTAGGAAAAATGAAGTTATAAAATTTGCCTACAAATGGAAGGACATGGAGAAGATTATGTTGGAGCGAAATTAGCCAGAAGGAGAGAGAACAGATACAGAATGACTGCATTTATCTGCATAACATAAATATATAGGTACATAATATGATACCAATATCCAAGATCAAGTGAAACATATATCAGGAGGTCCTGTCAAAGGTGGAAATTATCACAAACGTGTGGGATTCAGAGGCTAGGTAAGACAGAAATGGAACAGTGTGCTAACAATTGTTGAGGGTACTAATACCAACCTAGAACTGAACATTAAATAGAGGCAAAAAGATACACATGACAACCCTTTAATGTATGTTCTGTAATCCATAGTCTGAGGGGAAGGAAAAGAGAAAGAGAGAGAAATGGAAAGAAATCAAGAACCCGCCATGGAGCAGGGCTGGGGGAGTGGGGAGGGAACCTGGGACATTGGTGGTGGGAGATGGGCACTGGTGGGGATGGGTGCTGCAAACAATTCAGTATGATTTGTTGGCAAAGTGCTACACCGTTTCAATGAAACAATGTATGTTTTAACTGAACTAAAATAAATACATGTTTAATCACTAAAAAAAATCATTACCTGATCCAAGTCATTTTTATTGTATTCATCTGAACAATAATCAAATCAGTCTCTATGTAGTGCTCATTAGAACATAAAACATAAGAACATCAGTATTATAGCTAATATAGCTAAGTAATCCCTTGGTATAGTCAACAGGGTCACTGAAGATAGAAAATAACAAAGGAAAAGAAGTTAAGTGCAGAGATTAGGAATTACTAAGATTGCATCTCACTTAATATAACAGAACTCTAATCCATTTTCCAGAGTTAAAAATGTCCCATACAATTATAACTACCAATACTCACTTGTATAATAATAAAATATTATAACTATAATGTAAAAAAAAAAAGAAAGAAGGAAAGTGCCTGCCATGGAGACAGTCTGGGGGGGGAGAGAGGGAGAGGGAAAATGGGAACATTGGTGGTGGAAACGTACACTAAGGGCAAAACAGGTGTTGGAACACTGCATGACAGAAACCTGACCGTGAACAGTTTTGTAACTATTTCATGGTGATCAGGAAACCAAAAACAAAGAAAGAAAAGAAAATAGAAAAAGCCACTTAACACAATCAACATGATTTAAAAAATAATGCTACTTCCTGGGCTGGAGAAATGGTACAAGCAATAAGGCACTGGCACACAGCTGACCCGGCTTTGACCCTTAGCACCTCCTTTGGTTCCCCTCCCCTACAGGACTAAGCCTTGAGGAATAGAATCAGGAGTTACTCATGAGAACAACCTGGTGTGCACCCCAATAGGAGTAATTCATAAGAATCACTGGGTGTGCCCCCACAAATAAATATGCTGCTTCCTTTGGAGCTAGAGAAATTGTCTTGCTTGTGGTCCAATTGTGTTCTGTCAGTGGCACCTCATATGGTTCCCTGAACCGGGTGAAGAGTGATCCCTGAGTGTAGAGCCAGGAGTCATCCCCTGAGTACAGCTAGGCATGGCTCAAAGCCACACACAACACAAACACGCACATAGACACAATCAAGTACCACTGTCTCCCTCTCTCACCGTCTTCCTCTAATGTTCTAATGTTCTCTAACGTTCTCCAGTTACCTTCCTTCTATAGACATGTATCAGGTACCTTGTCAGGACTCCGGGGCTCATTTTGCCTGAAACAAATGATCCCAGAAACAAAATGAAGCCCCATGTAACTCCTAATCTACATATTTGGGGAGAGGGAAAAAATAGATAAAGAACCTGCCATAGAGGCAGGCTAGGGAGTGGGGAGGGAATCGGGGACATTGGTGGTGGGAAATGGGCATTGATGGAGAGATGGGTGCTGGAACACTGTATGACCGAAATCCAAATAGGAATATCTTTGTAATTGTATATCTCACGGTAGTATAATAAAATATTAAAAAAATAAAATAAAGCACACCCAAATACTCTCCATACACCTGATTATGCATCTGTATATGTGGCACCTAACGATCTGAGACCTTTTAACTAAGATACTGAAATTTTAACAGGTAAATATGGTATGAGGTTATGCCATTGGTAAATGTTTTAGCAAAAGGAATTAAAGAAACAGTTGGTATTTCCAGCTACACCCAACCTGAGTGGTGGTGTTCTAATCTGCCAGGTAAAAATCCCAGAGGAGCCCCAAGGGCTGAGTGCTTACATTGCATGCTAAAGAACTTGATCTGATCCATAATTAACCACCATGTGTGGTCCCAAAAATGAAAACTAATGGCTAAAAACTAAAGTAGTAAAATGTTTGATTCGGTTAGAGAATCATTCCTAACATTAATCTTGGAGCAGCTTGTCTTTTTCCTTACTGCCTAATGGGAGCAAGTTGTCTCAAAGTCTAATTATTTATGGACAAGAATACAAGGGGAACAGTCTTCTAGAATTGGCATATTCTTGATTAGGGTTAAGGACTAAAGGCAAACACGCAATGCCACAGTTTCTAGAAAAGCACCTCTCCTCCCCTGGCTATAAAGTCACTCTTAGGTTCAAGAAGGGTTGCATATGACAAAGTTGGGATCATCTAGCTGTGTTATACTCAAAACTATCACTATCACTATCTTCCAAAACTAACTTCCTTATATATAGTAAACATGGCGTGTTAGTCAAAGCATGCCTGGACTCCCAAGATTAAATAAGGAAGGTGGAATTACGAATTAAATAATAACCAGAACGTCCTGGGTTCCCCTTGTGTTTTTCACTTTCCTGCTATTGTTTTGAATATGCTGCTGAGACAAAGGGCTGCTTAGGTCAAGCACTATAAATTACAGTTTTCCTACAATAGTGATCCACTAAAATGATTTCAAAGCTTGATCAAAGTACTTCCAAAAAAAACTTTAAAATTTTCCACAATACAGGGAAGGGGAAATGCTCATTTGATGCCTGACTTTTTCAGTCAGTATAGGAAAGTTCGATCTTGGCATCATACCCATTTTATATAAATAAATCCAACCTGTTCTTACTGCTGTTTCATGTATTAAGTAAAAAAGGATTTAAGTTTTCATCTAACTAAACTGGAACCACTAAACATTTGGAGTCACTTGTAAGGAAAAGATAGATCTAAAATAAGCATAATTTGACAACTTTTGTGATATTCAAAGTATTTGTTAAGACTGTCTAATTCCCCTGAGCTTAGAATAAAGTGGAGATTGATGGATTTGTTTGACATTTTAATAATATTGTTCCAATAGCTCTATTTAGTTTTATATCCTTTTTCCCTCTTCACTTGGATTTATCTGGCTACAATGGTGGGAAAACATCCGGTGATAGCAAAGCTAAGTAAATGCTAAGCCCCACTTATGTTAAGATACTAAGCGATCCTCCCAGTATGGCAGATTCAGCTAAAAATCCATAGTTCTATGTCAAGGCAATTTTTCACTTTTTTAAAAGGATAGCCATTTTGAAATGTTGGCTTGAAATATAACCAAGTCAATTAAGTAATAACAATTGAAGTTCAGAGTTTAATTAAGGGCTGAACATGAGGGCAATGACCATTAACTTAAAGCACTCATGAATTCCCTGGATACTAACTTACGAAAGGTATTTGTAGAATAACTAGTACTTTTGTCTTTAAAAATTGTCTTTGTCCTTTCTTACATTTTCAGATACTTTCAGAATAGCAATTCCTGCATCTATAGTAGACTTTCTATATGTGTATTTTGGTGGATGTTTGGACCACACCTAGTGATGCTCAAGGGTTACTTCACTCAGAGATTTCTCCTAGCAGCATTCAGGGACCATATGCAGTACCAGGGATTTAAGCCAAACTGGCCACATGCAAGGGAAGCACTCTACCCACTGGACTCTCTCTGTGCCCTACCTTCTATATTTTTATTTTAATTGAAATTTCTTCCATTGGTTAAATCAAAATTTATATAATAAAGCAAACAACCCCTTTGGGCAACCATTGTTTTCCTGTTGATAAGAGATGTAAGCATCTGCTATTTGATTTGCTACATTGACATCAATTATTGCCTTAATTCTTCCATAGTTGTTCAGTGTCAAGATAACCAACTAGGATTTTAAAAGTTTCACAGAGTAGAAACTATATTTATTTTTTTCAGCGATTTATGCCTCAACATTTAACAGGGTGCCTGCCACAAAGCAAGTGATCACAATACCTGAATGTGCTACAGGGAGATGGGGCTTTTACCATACATATGGGCTAGGGAAGATGGCGGGAAGGAAGCTGGGGACATTGGTAGTGGGAAATATGCACAGGTGAAGGGATGAATGTTGGAACATTAAATGATCAAAAGCCAATCATAAACAACTTTGTAACTATCTCACAATGATTCAATAATTGAAAAAAAGAACAGGAGTTCAGAACATATTGAGTGAACTGAGAGATTGTTTAATTTATATTAAATGTTATTTGCATTAAGAAAATAGAACCTTTGATATATAATTTTCTTTAACTTAAAATGGGCATATTTTCTAGATCATAAAACTAATGTGTTGACATAAAAAATTAATTGTGTTTAAAACCCTCAGCATCTGAAATAAGCAGATTCCTAAATACCCATCAAAGAGGTTATTTAGAAGTGTATGCTTAGTTTTAAGGAATATTCATGTGTCGGGACTCAGCAGGGTCCTCAACAGATATTGGGGTTCCACAGGGTCCCTGGCTGAGTTCGGGGCCAACAACCATTTTCACCCCCAAACTGATGGACAAAGAAACAAGATCACAGGCTCTAAATAGTCTGAATCTCTCTCCTTTTAATCTCTCCTCTCGTCACTCCACTCTCAAGTCAAGTCTACTAGCTATATACTTCACAAAATTTGGGGATGGGAGTTACAAGAGGTGATAGACTTTGATCTTAAAACAGTAAGGAGTAAAAGGGCCCTCCTTGCCAGGGCAAATCACCAGAGGACCTCTCCTCAGAGATGGGATCTTCCCCTGACTATAGGCCTGCCCAGGACAAAGGTAGAATTGTGCATTATTTTCTCCTTTCCTTTGTTTGTACCCATCTTAATAATATTTCTAGTCATTTTGTATAACCACTGTAAGAGATACAGACATTTATCTATATCCAGGATTAAATTTACAAGATGACTATTCCTGGGGACATCTTGCCATCTATTCCAGATTATAGTCCTCAGGCTGGTTTAGTTTTTTTCTAACTCCAACAGAATTGGAGTTAGAAATAATTGGAGTGAGAATGGAGTTAAAATAAATCAGTTGCTTATTTTGGGGGGTCACAACAGTTTGTTCCATGATCATGCTCTTAGCTTATTATACTGCTTATGACACATAGTCTGTCCCATGTGGAGGTCAAGGTAGCTTACTCACTGCTTGCCCTATATCCCTCCAGTCCACGATGGGACCCTCCTTTTGTGGTGTAAGGAACTAGAATAAATCTAAGGGCTACTTAGGTTTTAAGTTAGGAATTAAAGGAGTCTTTAATCCTTCAACTCTTTAATTGATGGATGCCCAGGAAAAAATTTTAGAGTTAAAGAACTCCTAGATTACAAATGCATAGCCTTAGCTGTCTTCCTGTGACTATAGAAAAGGACATTGCTCTAACATAAGAAAGGGAATGCAGGAAAGAGAAAACAACATTTTAGCAAGCCACTGTACCTGGTTAGGAAATGGTCACCTACTAAGTAGGAAACAGAGGGGTCTAAGCAAAAGGTAATCCAGCATTGATGTATTTGCATTGTAAATTAGTACAGTTAGTACATGTTGTGTCTATTGCTAAATTTATAAAACATTTAAAAATCAAATCTTTAGGCTGGATCACTAGCACTCTGTGTGGAGCGCTTGCATGAAGTGACTGCAATCCCCAACATCTCATATGGTCCCCGGAGCATCTCCAGGAGTAATTCAGTGAGGAGTCAGGAATAACCCCTGAGCCTCACCAAGTGTGACCCCAAAAAAAAAAACATAAAAAATTAAAATCTTATCTTTGCTTCTCATTTGTATTAAAACATTTAAGGTTCACATTATTTTTGCATTTTTAATTTAAGAAATTTTCCCTAAAACCAAGTCGGGCAGTGCCTGCAATAATATCAGGCCCAGATAAATTAAATGTGTTTCCACACTTTTCGGTGGGATATTTAGTGAGGTATTAGACTGATTTCAAGTGGTATTTTTCATTTTGTATTGCTGGATTGATGGCAAAGTGCATCCTGGCCATGGAATGCGTGACCTCCTAGCTCGCGCCAGGAGCCGCCCTTTGGCCATTTACCAGTGCAATCTAGCTTTGGACTCCATGATCCACTCAAGGGTCATTCTTAATTGGCCACAAATCCAGAGTATATTATCATTTGAAATCCAAAGGCATTTGACATATTTTCTCATATTTTGGGAGCGTATAACATTAAAGAAACTAAGAATTCCTCATTTCTTCCTTGCCAGTTTCCTAAGATTGATTTTTGTTGGAGTCATTTGGTACGTTATTCCCCTCAGTTTTCTGAAGAGAATGGAAACACAGAACAGAGACCAGATCCTCTCTGACTCAATAGGACAGATGTCTATCATATGTTTCTAGCGTTAGGCTATTCAAGGTACATATATACCTCATTCCCATGACCTGATGGAATGGTTTGGCTCTTTATGTTCCTGGAGCAAGCAGGTGCCTTTGGGCTCTACTAGCATGAGACAGGACATATGGAGATGTTACTGGTGCCCGCTCGAGCAAATCGATGATGAACAGGAAGACAGTGATACAGTGACACAGTGAAGGTACATATATATTGAGTCCTTAAAGCATATTTAGAAGTGCTTTTTTGAAGTACTGTGGAGAATTCAAAGGTGAGCAATGTAATATCTTCCGGGAGGGGGAGGGCATATTATATACCCAAATGAAAACAAAAGATTTTAAATTTCCTGGTGATGGTGCAATGATACAGTGGGAGGGGCACTTGCCTTATACACTGCTGACATGACTTCAATCCCTGTTGAAGCCATGCATCACATGTTCCCCGAGCCCACCAGAAATAAAACCTGAGTACCACCAGATATGGCCCCCAAAAAAAATTTTAAGCTTACTGAAAAAATGATTAGAGCATTAGGGAAGACTCTGCAGCTCTTCATGGGATCATTTATATTCTGGACTATGAGAGCAAATAGTTTTCCATTTGCTTATGGTGACTACATCAAGCATTCTGAAGTTGAGCTCAGTTCAGCAGGAAAAAGGTAAATATGATACTCTTCTTTGGAGTAGGTCGTGATCACATAGGTGCCTCATATTTTCAATGTCTGCCCAAGGCTGTTTGTGTTTAGTGCAAGTATAAACTGCCTTTGAACAGGACTCATAATTTTGTTCCTGCACCTGAACAGTGTAAAACAAGCTATCACTTTTTGCATTGGTACATTACATGGAAGTATCTGTCCATGTCTTTTCATTAATTTATTTATAAGTTTTATTTTTTTGCTTTTTGGGGTCACACCTGGCAATGCTCAGGGGTTACTCCAGGATCTGCACTCAGGAATTACTCCTGGCACTGCTCACGGGACCATATGGAATGCCGGGATCGAACCCGGTTTGGCCGTGTGCAAGGCAAATGCCCTACCCAGCTGGACTATCGCAAAAGGAATATCATTTTAAAATAAGAACCTTAAAAGTCATAGATTACTATTGTTCTCAGTAAAGTAAATGTCTACAAATCCCTTGATATTGTTGATGAAAAACTTTGAGTTTCTATACATCTGTTTTTACAGAAGAATCTTAAAGTCTTTTTTGGTTTGTTTTGGTTTGTCTGGATAGCAGAGGGTATGCCACTTGTGGGATCAAGCCCCAATAAACTATCTCCCCAGTCCCAGGATCTTGTAACTTGAAAATTGCCATTTAGTAATGTTGTTACACACTGTTCAGTTTGGGGAATGTTTGTCACAGTAAAACCATGGTGAGACGTCAAGGTCGTCTGCAGACAAATACTTTATCATGATCTGTGTCTGTCGACTATCTGTTTCCTACTTAGCACAGTCCATTTTCGCAAGGTGGTCCTTGTATATCTGTTCTCAAAAAATGAATGAGGTTTCCATGAAGTTTTTGTTAATAAACTTACCTCCAAGCTATAAATAATTTCCCTAAAACCTATTCATCATATCACTTCATTAATTCTGGCAGCTAAAATAATGACAATCATTGTGTATGAAAATTAGTCAGTAAAAATCTTTTTTGAAAAAGATTTTTTGAAAAAGATGCATTTCTTGCTAATTTAAATAAAAGGATCCACATTGGTTTTCCCAGTGACAAATTCTAAAGCATTTAAAAATAGCAGATGAAAGAGAGCAACCCAGCCTAACAAAGGAGAACAGATAAGCAGTACAGTGAAAAGGAGTTGGCACAGTGGACTGCAGTGCATTGCATGTAAATGTAAAACTTAGTCTCTCAGTAAGTTATTTTCATCTTATTCACTTCTGCACTGTCCTTGAAAGTGCTTCCCAATGACAGAGGGGTTAAAAACAACAGAATGGGGGCGTGGGATGTGCAAAGAAAGTTATGTGGGAATCGAATTGCATTTTCAGTTGGTTCTTTGACAATTCTCAGAAAGAAGTGTGTGAAAAAAAGTGAAATTGAGCCATTAGGAAAGATGTGACGAGTTTGACTCATAGAGCCAGAAATTCAGAGAATTGGAAGGGACCAGTGGCATTTCTGTGTAGATAGAAAAAAAAGAAAAAATTTGGAGAGGTCTAGTGACTCCTCCAAAGTCATGTAAGTCACTAATTAAAGGCAGGACCAGAGTATGTTCTTCCTCATCTCCTGTCCCTATCCTGTCCACCCAGGGTTTAATTAAGTCTGGAAGAAATTTCCAATACTATTCTTAATATTACTGTTTACAAGGTACTGGGTCACAGTATATCATTAAATAATGATATAATATATGATATAATAATGATATAATATAATTCTCAATCTTACTATTTTTTGCCTTGCCACTTAGCCCTAATTTCTATAGTAGACATCAGTTGCTGCTTGGGGAAAATATTACCTTTTTATATATACTTTACCTAAAATTCTGATCATTTGATGACACTCTCCAGAATACTGCCATTAAGTCTACACATGTGCCACTAAAAGTGAATTTGGAAATATTTTTAAGACATGTCCCCACATGGTTAATTTCCCATATTCATTTGCTTTGCCTTCCTTTAAAGAAAAAAATAGTCCACAGGTGCTATATCCTCCCCCTCATCTTCTATGATTGTGAGAATAATGCTTGTGAGAATAATAATTCTTGAACTTTATTAATGATTATCAAAAATGATTCGCACTGCAGGAATGTGGTACAAAAAGAATCATCATGCATTATTGGATGGGAAGGTTTTCTGATTCAGCCTCTATGGAAATACTGCTTCACCGGAATGGTTTATGGTTCAGACTCTTTGAAGACTGGACACTTCTCAAATAACTGAGAATCAAGCTCCTTATGACTAAGCAATCCCGCTTTTCTAGCATCTAACTCTAGAGTTCAAAAGCAATCCTTCAAAAAGTATTTACACTATGTTCATTGCTGCATTATTTACAATAGCCATGATTGGGAAACAACCCAAGTGACCAAGACCAGGCAGATGAAGAAACTGTGGTATATATATTCACAATGGAATACTACACTATAAGAAAAGATGTACAGTTCACTGCAGCTTGGATGGAACTGGAGGGAGTCATAGAGAAGGTGAGTCAGATGGAGAACAACAGATGTCAAATATTTTCTCTCACATATGGAGTATAACTCATATATGGAGAAACTTAGAGAATAAACAAGTGGTTAGTAGAACAGACCCAAGAGTCAGTCTACAGAACTGAGTTTGCTAAGTGTCTATGGGGGTGTGTTGAGGGAAGGAGGGAATCTAGAGCAAGTGGTGGAGATTGCTGGCACTAGTGCAGGGGGTTAGAAACAATGTATTGCTCAAGCATTAATGAGTATTATAAATCACAGTGCCTAAATAAATAAAAAATAAATTTTAAGTGATTGGCATAGATAATTTTGGACTAGAAGCCAGTAGAGGCTGGCAACAGCATGGAGCACATCTGGAATCAGCTGCCCCCCTCTCCGATAATTGTACTCTAAAAACTTCTCTTTCTTCCTTTGTAAAACTGAAATTATATCTATCACACAGGACTATGATGAGATTCATTAAGATTAGTGCTCCTTCTAGCATAAATTTCTTCTAGCACCAATTTCTGAAGAAAATTGGTGTGTATTGTAATTATGCCATACATTTTCTGATTAAATATATAGGTGCAGTGAGTACAGTGACTAAGGCACCTGCTATGCACATGGCTGACTCAGCTTTGATCCCCGGAATCTCATATGGTCCCCTAAGTACATGACTCCTGAATGCAGAACCAGAAGTATCCCTGAGCATTGGCAGGGGTGGTCCAAAATCAAATATATATGGATGGATGGATGGATGAATGGATGGATGGATGGATGGATGGATGGGTGGGTGGGTGGGTGGGTGGATGGGTGGATGGATGGATGGATGGATGCATGCATGCATGCATGGATGGATGGATGGATGGATGGGTGGGTGGGTGGGTGGGTGCTTGGGTGGATGGGTGGATGGATGGATGGATGGATGCATGCATGCATGCATGGATGGATGGATGGATGGATGGATGGATGGATGGATGGATGGATGGATGGATGGATGGATGGATGGATGGATGGATGGATGGATGGATGGATGGATGGATGGATGGATGGATGGATGGATGGATGGATGGATGGATGGATGGATGGATGGGTGGGTGGGTGGATGGGTGGATGTGTGGGTGGGTGGATAGGTGGATGGGTGGATGGAAAGAGAGATCTGCTACCATAGAAGAGCCCATTTATGTATAATATACACCATTAAACATCTTTAAGTTTTGATGTTAATGTAGAAATAGCCACAAGGCAGATAGCAAGCCTTTTGTGTAGATTTCCAAAAACTTTTACAAAAGCTGTCTTTACTAAAATTATGAGATGAATAAAATAAAACCTTTCCTTGAGTGGGCATCTGCTCCATTGGTTGTTTCAGGAGACAAATATCTAGTAAAGCATTCCTCTGTTTGGAAGGAGGAACTCCAGAGGCAACAAGCCCATGATTGCTTTGATAGTGATCATGGCCTTTGCCATAAACACACATTGGTGATAGCAGTCGTCCCAGCAACAGAAAGATTCATTGAATTTTGCCCATGCATCCCAGTGACAGGGCTCTTATATTTGTATACAGAGAAGTGACATAATTAAATGATGCTTTTCTTGCAGTTGCTTCTTTATAGACAACATTAAAAGAAAACTTGGAAAAAACTCTTATTCCAGAGATAATAGTTTCTTCACATAATGTGTTGTTTTAAGAAAAATGTAAAAAAGAAGTATAAAAACATGCAGCTGTGTCTACCCAGAGATAGAAAATTAAACTATATGATCAGTTGTCCACAAGGACTTACTACTCACTTTCCCCAAATGTCATTGCACAGAGTGTCAGGTAATGTAGTCTGCACACTGAAAGAGAATGATGCCAAAGTGGCATATTGACTTCTCTCCTAGTAATGCTTCCTTCAATCTTCAAGCCTCAATTCTGGAGATGAGACAAAGAAAGCCATGCAGTTTCCTGGTATTGTTAATTGTCCCTTCTTTTTGTCATAGTTTGACATGATGAAGAGAGAATTAAAGAGCATAAAACAAGACACTAAAATAAATTTATTTCCTTTAAAAAAGAGTCTCGTACTTACAAACAGAAAAAGATTGTCAGAACAGAAGTAACAGCCTTGAAGAATAACTTCGTATAAGGCCCATATTAGAACAGGCTCTGTGATCTAAAAAAGAATCCAAATGTTTCATTAGCTTCGTTTAAAATTTTCATATTAGGGGTTGGAGCAATAGAACAACAGGTGGGCTGCTTGCCTTGCGTGTGTGTGGTCACCCAGATTGAATTCCCAGCACCCTATATGATGCCCAAGCACTGCCAGGAGTGGTTCCTGAGCATAGAGCCAGACGTTATCCCTGAGTATTACTGGATGTGGCCCCTCTCCCCAAAAAAGAATTTTCGTATTATTGGCCAGAGTGACAGTACCGTAGGTACTGTGCTTGCCTTACACGCAGTTTACCCAGGGTTTTATCCTGGAATCCCAGAGTATTCCAGTCCCCCGAGTTCCACCTGGAGTAATTCCTGAGCACAGAGCCAGGAGTAACCAAATACCTTATATGGTAGAACACTGTGAAAACCTATACCAGATGTCTATACCAGAAGTGAATAACCCAAAGATATTAATTCCATAATCAGCATGGGAAATAGGGAACAAATAGGTCCTTAGATTAACCTTGAATTTAAAAACAAAATAACAAAAATAAATAAACAAAACCCTTTAACCAGGGCCAGATAGTTGGGTGCTTAAGGTACTTCCCTTATGTGTGGTCAACCTCAGTTCCATCTCTGGTACAGCACTATGCCCTGAGCACAGAACAAAGAGTAGCTGCTGAGAAATGCACCGTTATGGTCCAAACCCCACCACCACCCAAAGCAAGCAAGCTAAAAACCCTTAGGCAGATGTACCGTCATTTTGAGATTACCCTCCCCACCTTGTTCTCCACTTCTCACACCCCCAGAACAGCCCCACTTGCAGTGAATTAAACTGGAAAACATCAGTCATACTTCCTTCTCTTTCTTTGCCAGTGCATCAAAAAATTAGATAAGCACTGAGCTTCTGATAATGAGGCACTTAATTCACCACGTAATTCAAATAGGTATGGTTATCTACTAAAGGGGAGGCAGTGTCTTCTCAGGAAGCTAGGTAGAACTTGTGCTAAATAACAGGGGGTCTAGGTTCAGATCCTGCTCTCACAGATTCTGTGTCAGTAACTTAATTCATTTCCTTGTGCCCAATTGTCTTACTAGTAGCAATGTTGATTTGTTCCACAATGCATATGAGTTGTAATGTTAAAGCATTACTTACTGAGAGTGGTTGACTTTGGTCTATACCCAGCAGTGCTCAGGGCTTACTCCTAGCTCTATGCTCAGAAAACCATATGCAATGCTGGCTATCAAATTGGCTGCATGTAAGACAAATGCCTTTACCCCGGTACTATCTCTCAGGCCCCTAATTAAAACAATAAATATGTGCCAAGTACTGCTAACAGGACCTGGCTCCTAGATAAACAGTCTCTATCACTATTGCCTCTTTTCCAGATGGAGTCATTGAGGCATACAAAGGTTAAATGCCTTGACCAGGTTTCCTGGCCACTAAATAAGGAACCTGACTCAAATGTCTGATTTAAATATTATTGTTATCATTTTTTACCATTTTAGAAAGTGATCATCATTACTGTTCTCACAAATATTCAGTTCTCTTTGACATATTATATGCACGCGAGTCTATACTTTTCAGTCACTTCACCATCTATCAGACCAGGTTACCAAGGCACTAAGAAAATGAGCTGTGGGAAGGGAATGGGCTATGTCAGAGAGGCAGTGAAAGCTGTGCAGTAATCTCTGTTCTCGCCTCCCCCTCCCAGACAGTTCCAGAGGACGTGCCTCCTCTAGGGAATTAGGAGACTAAGAAGTGAAGTCCACACCCATCCACCAGCACCCAGCAGTGGCCCTTTTCTAAAAGCTAGAATCAAACTATCATGTGTTCAACTCCTGACATTTGGCAGTTGGTCCCATTGCTAAGCCGCACCTCTCTCAACAAAGTCAAGTTTCCAAATATTATATAACAAAATACAGAATGTTGACTTAATGGTCTATTATACTAATATGATAACATCCCAGGGTCTCATTTGCAATCATTCATGGTGAATTTTGTTTGGTTCATTTGACATTATAATGTTGTTTTAATGAGCATTAAGAAAAGTTCATGAACAATGTTCTGTAGCTTAATTTTTTATTACCTAGTAGTAATGCTGCAAACCTTGGGGACAAAACAAATAATCATGAATATTATAACTAATATCGCATCAGACGTTTGTGATTTAGACAGAATTAGTATTATTGCTGTTCTGTATATATTTTAGGCTATCAGAAAGTTTATTGAAAAAAAATTTTATGGCGGTTCAGTTACTTGATGGGTATCTTAGCTAACCCTGATTGTAAGCAATCTTGAAACAAGTGTGAATATTGTTTTGGTTGTTTTTTTTGTTTTAGTGAAGCAGGGTAGTTTTTGTTAAAACCTACCTAGAAAGATGTGAAGGGAGAGGAAAACTAGAAGTATGTGTTCAAGTAGGAGCATAATCTTCTCCAGAGTGGAAAAGCAAAGAGATAGAGACAAGCAAGCGAGAAATATGTTCAAAGGAGAACACACCTTAAAGAGACAGCCTAATTGTTTTTCCTTTCCCTAGATCTGGAGCATAAAATTTGAATTTTACAGCAGCAAGATAGCGTTGGGTTAGGCACTTATTTGCATATGAGAAATTTGGGTTCCATTCCCTACTCCTACTCCTCATGGTCCTCCAAAGAACTTCTAGGAGCAACCCTTGAACACTACCAGGTGTGCCTCCCTGTCCCCCAAAAAAAAAAAGACACAAGAAGACATTTAGGAATGTGGAAATCTCTCATTCTTGTGGCTGCACACTACACACTTCTCAAATTTCACAGAACTGTGTGGCCAAGGGGTATGCCTTAGAAACTAGACCTCAGGAAACTAATGTAACAGCTTTGAAATAGATTATTAATAATTTCAATGAATTGTTTTTCAAACATTAGCAACATTCTGGCAGTTATAAAAGCCTTTATCATAGTTCAATGTATTATCTATGTATAAGCTACACTAACTCTACATGAAATATATAGCAATCCACAGTAACATCACTTTGTTCAGTGTTGTTTTATTAAACATTGGAAAGATAGAGAAATGCTCTCCAAACAGGGTGGCCCTCTGAGGAGATTTTGTGTTTTCCCCAAGTATGAGTGATTTTTCTTTGGGCACCCTGATTTCCTCACATACCCAGAGCAGTGAGAGGGTGTGTGTCAGTGGGAGAGCCTACAGTGTCAAAGTGTTCTCTTCTACCCTGAGTTGCCAGGAGCGACTCCAGCCATTTATCACCCTGAACTACAGCAATGTGAAAGAAAAGTTAATGAATGCAAATTATTGCTTCATATTAGAAATGTTTAGAGGCGGGACTGGAGCAATAGCCCAGCGGGTAGGGCGTTTGCCTTGCATGCGGCCGGCCCATGCCGGCCCGGTTCGATCCCTGGCATCCCATATGGTCCCCCGAGCACTGCCAGGAGTGGTTCCTGAGTGCAGAGCCAGGAGAAACCCCTGAGCATTGTGGGGTGTGACCCAAAAAGCAAAAAAAAAAAAAAAAAAGAAAGAAAAAAAAAAAAAAAGAAAGAAAGAAATGTTTCGAGGCTTAGAAGTCTGGGAATGCTTTATAGAATTAAATATAGCCATAGGAATTTAGTTAGTATGTAAAAATAAGTCCATGGTAAAATTTGGTTGGTTTACATGTTATTTCACTTCAAGTCCAGTTTCCAAGAACTTTTTGATGTTGTAAGAACCAATAGAATGCTTACTTTAAATTGCTTAAGGTTAAACTGCTCTGATGACCAAAATTTAGAAGAGTGAATCATATGCCAGCAAAAAGTAGATCTTGCATCAATTGTGGAACAAAATATTTATTCTGCAAATAACCATTTGGATATATGAATCACAATCAATAAAAGAGGCAGTTCCCAAATTGTAAAGAATCTTAAGTCATATTTGATCTTCAAATTCCCCAAATCTGTGTTATTTCAAAGTATGTAAGGAAATTTCTTGATATGAAAAACTCATTTCTTTCGTAGTTTAATTCCTGCCAACATTAAGCATATGTGTTATTTTGTGTATTCCTTTTAGAACTGATGCAACATTAACATATTGTAGTTGCCTTTGTTAATTATCCAACACCTGTTCACCACCACCACTACTACCAGGTTCAGCTTCCCTGTGGCCATGTACTTCCTCAGAGGAATAGGACCCCTGAGAAACACATCATTTTTTTTTTTTTTTCCCCTGTGATGCTCAGGGGTCACTCCTGACTCTGCAGTCCGAATTGCTCCTGACCGTGTTTGAGGAACCGTATGGGATACCAGGGATTGAAGCCAGGATGACTGCATACAAGGCAAATGCCCTACCCACTGTACTATCGCTCCCACCCCACATCATAATTATTCTAAGTCAGTCTTAGAATAAACTCTCCTTTTACCAATGACTGGTGGAGGTATGGCTGTATGATGTATTTGACCAAAGGAAATTGAGAAGCCCACTAAAGAAACTCTGGAAAAGGGCTCCATATGTCAAAGAATCATGAGGGGGAAAGAACCTCTCTTCTGGTTGTAGATATGTCTGGAAGAGCTGCAACAAGCTGGGCCAGTAGTAGAGCTAGATAACAACAAACTAAATTACTTTGGAAAAGGGGAAGCCCAACTATGTTATCACTGAACCCCTGAATCTTTCTGGAACTGCCTTCTTTCCAGAACTCCTGTTAGTTGAGATAATACATTCTTCAATTGTTAAGTCAGCTGAGTCATTAGGCCTTTTTATTCTTTGGAGTAAAAATTTCAACTGATACAGGGACTCACAGCAAATGCACTGTTTTTTTTTTAATGTGGAGAGAGGTGGAGCTAAGATCAAAAAAAAGAAAGCAGGACATCCTGCATTTATTTGTTACATCCTGAGTGTATAGAATAATATTTATTTTAGTGATTAAAAATATGGATGAAATACTAATATTGGTATGAAAAGAATCTGGATCTAGGCATATGGAAACTTTGGTTCATAAATTTTCAATAAAACTAAAACTTAAGAATATGAAGTTCATTTGAAAAGAAAAATAATGGATAAATAAAATGAATTTTCACAATGTTAAATTAATTTGCATCATAAAATTTTGGTGAGCAACTTTATAGCAAAATATCTTCAATTATAGAGCCACTTCCAAGAATATACCTGCAAAGTTCAGATACTACCTAGAGTTGAGAAACAGAAATAACTATATCTATTCAATGATAAAGAAAATAGCCCCACTAGAAAATTAAAGCACTTGTTAGAGGTTACACAAAATTAGAGAGAAAATCGCTAGTAGACATGGCCCTCAATCAGGGCAATTTTATATATTTTTTTCTCTTTGTCCACTTGAAATGGGAAAGACTTTTACACAAAGCTCATTGGAAATACAAATTTTCAATTTGATGGAAGTTATTCAGACAATCAGGTCCCAAAGTAATAATTCAAATTCTATGAGATGAGGAATCTAATTTTTCTCTCTTAATTTTAGTAAGAACATAACTGAAAAATCAATTCATTGTGCAAGTGACTGATATTATCCCTAATGTCTCAATACATTGACTCTCACTATACCTTAACATTTATAGTATGCTTATAGTGCATTCCATTATGGGCAAGATGCCCTTTATATATCAATTTATTAAATAAAGCTAGCTTATTTGTTAAACTAAATGCATAAACTATGGAAAATTATTACATATAGCTCTTGCAGCACTTGCAGCACTCTCTTAAATGTAAAGCATTCTTAGCCTAAAAGTCGTTAGTTTCTGTACACAATTTACAAAAATGATAAATATGAACTGTATATTATCCAGAAAATGTAGATCTGAATCACTGATATATTTATAAAAAAATACAAAACTTTGTGTATGGGGCTGGAGTGATAGTACAGCAGGCAAAGCACTGGCCTTGCACATGACCTAACTAGGTTTAATCACCTATGTGGATCCACTAGTACTGCCAGGAGTGATTTATTCCTCAGCTCAGAACCAGGAATAAACTCTGAGCACAGCCAGGTTTGGCCCCAAAACAAACAGAAATAAAAACACAAATACCTCTTCTAATGTCACACTAGATCTCAAAGGCTCTTTGATTAAAAATGAGTTCAAATGGCAAAAAAACATATGAAAAAAATGCTCATCATCACTAATCATCAGAGAGATGCAAATCAAAACAACAATGAGATACCACTTTACACCACAGAGACTGGCACATATTCAAAAGAGCAAGAACAACAAGTGCTGGCATGGATGTGGGGAAAAGGGGACACTCATCCATTGTTGGTGGGAATGCCGGCTGGTACAGCCTTTCTGGAAAAACATTATGGACATTCCTCCAAAGACTAGAAATTGAACTCCCATTTGACCTAACCATACCACTCCTGGGAATCTACTCTGGGAAACCAAAAATACGCAGCGGAAACACCATCCCTACTTTTATGTTCATAGCAGCATTATTCACAATAGCCAGAATCTGGAAACAACCAGAGTGCCCGAGAATCAATGACTGGATAAAGAAGCTTTGGTACATCTACACAATGGAATACTATGCAGCTGTTAGGAAAAATGAAGTTATAAAATTTGACTATAATTGGATGGACATGGAGAAGATTATGTTGAGTGAAATTAGCCAGAAGGAGAGAGACAGATACAGAATGACTGCATTTATTTGCATAACATAAATATATATGTACATATTATGATACCAATATCCAAGGTCAAGTGAAACATATATCAGGAGGTCTTGTCAAAGGTGGAAATTATCACAAACATGTGGGAGTCAGAGGCTAGGTAAGACAGAAAATGGAACAGGGTGCTAACAATTGTCGAGGGTACTAATGCCAACCTAGAACTGAGCATTAAATAGAGGCAAAAGGATACACATGACAATCCTTTAATGTATGTTCTGTAATCCATAGTCTGGAGGGGAAGGAAAAGAGAAAAAGAGAGAAAGGGAAAGAAATAAAGAACCTGCCATGCATTCCTCTGAAAACTAGATATTGAGCTCCCATTTGATCCAGCAATAGCACTCCTGGGAATATACTCGAGAGACCAGAAAACGCATAGCAGAAACACTATCTGTACTTCTTTATTCATCTCTGCGCTATTCACTATAGCTAGAATCTGGAAACAACCTAAATGCCCGAGAACAGAGGACTGGCTAAAGAAACTGTGGTTCATCTACACTATGGAATACTATGTGGCTGTCAGAAAAGATGACATTATGAAATTTACCTGCAAATGGAGGGACATGGAGACTATCATGCTGAGTGAAATTAGTCAGAAGGAAAAGGACAGATATAGAATGACTGCATTCATTAATACGACATAAATAGATACCAGTGTTTTACTAAATGTGGGAATGGTAATGGCAGATTAAGACTCACCATTGAATATACACAAAGAGACTTAAGTGATAAACTCTAAATACCTGCAGGGCTAGCCACAATGTGTAAAATAAGAGGCAGAGAGATGCAGAGACAGAGAGAGAGACAGAGAGAGAAAGAGAGGAAACTGGGGTACCTGCTATTAAGGCAGCATGGGGATGGGCAGGAGGGGGTGGGGTACATTGGTGGTGGAAATGGGGCACTGGTGGAGGGATGGGTGCTGGTATACTGTATTACCAAGAACCAATTATGATAAAAAAATAAAAAGTATATCTCACGGTGGTATAATAAAATACTTAAAAAAAAAAAGAACCTGCCATGGAGGAGGGCTGGGGAGGGGGAGGGAACCAGGGACATTGGTGGTGGGAGATGGGCACTGGTGGCGGGATTGGGTGCTGGAACACTGTATGACCAAAACCCAAATATGAACTTTTTAATTGTATATCTTTGTAATTGTAAGAATAAAAAAAATTTTTTTAATTTGTTTTATAATAAAAAAAGAAGGGTCCAAAGAGAGTATCAGAGGTTCAAATACTTGTCTTGTATGCTGCAAAGCCCAGTTCTATCATGACATCTCATATGGTCCCTCACCCATTTTTAGGAGTGATCCCTGAACACAGAAGCAGGAGTAAACCCTGAGCACTATCAAATATAAAAAATAAATAAGAAGATGTTGTAGTCACAAGGAGTATATGAAATTAGGTCTAGAATATTACAAAGTTCAGACAACAAAGAACTACTAGATTGTTGAGTCTATGGGGCACTATTCCTGAAACCCAGAGATAGACATGTGCAGCTGAACTTATCTGTGCCCCAATGAAGTAACTAATAAAAACTGATCAATGATAATAAGCAGAGCTTTGTTCTTGACTCACTTCATGGTCTATTATGAGATCAGTGAACTCAAGAATGGGAGTCATTCCATGGAGAAGATTATGTTGAGCGAAATTAGCAGAAGGAGAGAGACAGATACAGAATGACTGCTTTATTTGCATGGCTAAATATATGTACATATTATGATACCAATATCCAAGGTAAGTGAAACATATATCAGGAGGTCTGTCAAAGGTAGAAATTATCACAAATGTGGGAGTCAGAGGTTAGGTAAGACGAAAAGAACAGGGTGCTAATAACGTCGGGGTACTAATGCCAACCTAGAACTGAGCATTAAATAGAGGCAAAAGGATACACATGACAACCTTTTAATGTATGTTCTGTAATCCATAGTCTGGAAGGGAAGGAAAAGAGAAAGAGAGAAAAGGGAAAGAAATAAAGAACCTGCCATGGAGCAGGGCTGGGGAGGGGGAGGGAACCGGGACGTTGGTGGTGGGAGATGGGCCTGGTGGAGGGGACGGGTGCTGGAACACTGTGTGACCAAAACCCAAACATGAACTTTTAATTGTATATCTTTTATTTGTATATCTCACGGTGGTTAATAAAAATACTTAAAAAAAAAAAGAATGGGAGTCATTCAACCTAGAGAATACATAGGAGAAACATTTTGCAACCACAATTTCAGTCTTAAAAAAGTAAAACAATATGGGACCGGGCGATAGCCCAGTGGGTAGGGCGTTTGCCTTGCACACGGCCGGCCTGTACCAGCCTGGGTTCGATCCCGGCATCCTATATGGTCCCCAAGCACCGCCAGGAGTAACTCCTGAGTGCAGAGCCATTGCCGGGTGTGACCCAAAAAAAAAAAAAAAAGCAAAACAATAGTATTAATATGTGTATATCTACATGTGTGTATTTGCTAGTTTTTCTAATAGTATTCAATAGTTTCGGATACATAAAGTTTCTAAGCAAATATGCAGTTTCAATGTGAGTGCACTATGTTCCCCTGATAGCAGTATGTGATCAATGACAGCAAGGATCTATAGGTCCCATCTCTGAGTGTCCACAGTCATTTAATACGAATTACACACTGATTTTGACATTTTTCTCCAAATACATTGATCTGTTATGTCTTAAGTACTTCCAAGGGGCTTACTCACTTTTCAGATGTTTGGTCTCCGTCTGGCAGAAACATACTATTGTGTCTTAGGCACATAATCACAGAAAACATTCAATCATCGAGGTAAGATGAGTAGGATCTTATTGATTATGGGTGTGAATAAGGACCTTTTGCAAATGTCTGGGTATTGCATTTGGAAAATTAACAAGCTATATCACAGAAAAGTCAGGTAAGAAGCCTGAATCTCATCAGTTGCTAAATTCACTGCTTTTCAATGCCTCACATCACATGGGCGTGAGCTGGTGGGCATTAAGAAGGATAGGAAGAGCCAGTCAGTACCAGGTTCGTGTATGAACACCATGGCCTTGACTGACCACTGTGAGGTGGTGCCTTCTCAGCAGGCTCCAGTTCTCCAGTGACCCTGCTGCCTCTTGTGACTATAGCAAGTGACAAGGCATCCCCATGAGCATGCACCACTTACAGCAAAAAGCAGCCATTCTTTGTCGATTTCTGGTGTTGTCTGTAAATGTCACCTTCAAAATTTTAGAGCTGGAAAGTGGCTCAGTGTACTGAGCACAGGCTTGACATGCTGGTTTTATACCTGACACTGCATGATGGTTCCCAGTCCCCACCCCAAACTCCTCCAGGAGTGATTCCTGAGCACTGAGCTGGGTACAGCCTTCAAGCACCACTGGGTATGGGCCCAAAACCAAACATTCAAAAAATGAAATCTGTGACAAGGACAAGTTTTAGAGATGTCACTCAGAAAAAGAACCAGTGCAGGGGTCAGAGCGATAGCCCAGCGGATAGGGCATTTTCCTTGCACGTGGCGGCCCATGAAGGCCCGGGTTCGATCCCCGGCATCCCATATGGTCCCCTGAGCACCGCCAGAAGTTATTCCTGAGTGCAGAGCCAGGAGAAACCCCCTGAGCATTGCCAGGTGTAACCCAAAAAGCAAAAAAAAAAAAAAAGAACCAGTGCAGGAGGAATAACATTGTTTCTGCCTCTTCTTCAGACGCTAGACTCTCTCTTCAATGAATCAATGAAGATTCACCTGGGAAATGAGCTCCAGACACACCCCTCTCCCACTATTTTGTCTAACATATGGGGAACTGCTGGGCCGTGGCCCTCCCGGCTTAGCCTGTCTGAGTCACGTGCTGCTGTGTGGTGAAGCCAAGCCAGATAGCATTCTGGACACCAATTGAAATGTTCATTTAATTCTCATTTTCTAGACTGTGCTAACCTCAGAGAGGACTTTAAAGATAGGATTGACATAGTGAAACTTGACCACAGTAGTAGGCACACTGGGAGCCTAGCGCCAGGAAAAGCCTGCTTTCTATAAGCTCCTCCCCCAAACATACTCTATATTACAGTGAGTTTCTGGGAGACTTCCTTTTCTAGATATAAACTGTCCCATATTCAGCTAGTGCCATGAGGAGTCTGATTCTAGTTCAAAATAAAAACTTTCTAGAAATGACAAGCTCTGGACTAGAGAAACAGATGATTCTTGAATGTCACTCTGCAGTGTGTTATTGGTGGTGGAACAGAAGTTGAGAACCATCTGGAAACTGATAGGATTCTGCCTGTGCTGGGTTCAAGATCACCTGATCCCCTAGTCAGAGTAAGACCTATTAGGGACGAGAGCAAAGTACAGCAGTTCAGGCACTTCACTTGTTCTTGGTCGACCCAGGTTTGAGCACTGCCAGGAGTGATCACCGAGTGTAAAGCCAGGAATAATCCCTGAGCAGTGCCAAGTACTACCCCCAAATCAATAATAATTAATAATAATAATAATAATAATAATAATATAATGAATGGTTTGAGGCTCTTTGTGTTCCTGGAGCGAGCAGATGCCCTTGGGCTACACCTGCGCACAACAGGGGCAAATGGAGACATTACTGGTGCCCACTCGAGCAAATCAATGAACAATGGGAAGACAAGTAATACAAGTGACAAGTGAATAATAATAATAAATAATAATAAAACAGAGTAAGGCCTACGACATGATAGGCTAAGATTCTGATAGCATATCTCCTCTGCCAACAAATGAAACCAGAAGATAGTCCCTCCACACAGCCCTGGTGACCAGGATTCAAAGACTCTGATCTTGAAACTCTGAACATCAGCAACGGTAAACTAGGTTTCTCTTTTGGGTTCAATAATCACAGATTTTTTCATCTTTTTTTTTCTGGTCAACTATTGAAGAATAACTTGATCTCACTCCTTTCCCCCACACCCCCAAACCCAACTGCCCACCAAGTATGCTGTCTTCGCTTAGATTGCTCACCAGGTATGCTGTCATCGCTTAGATTGCTCCTTTCATTCATCTTCTCCCTGACATGCTCAGTCTCTAGGTGAGGTTCACTCCTGCTCTGAAGGGTAAATTAATACTGGCAGGCAGTCCAAGTTGACCAGTAGAACCTTCCAGAGTTGATACAACAATCCCGTTCTGTGTGCATTGGAGAGGTCTTGTCAAACTGTTTAACTTGGGCTTAATTTGGATTTCAGAGGAACACTTTCTACCCTCACCTTTCACCACTCAAGGGTAGTCTTTTGTGCTTCTGTCACTTAAAACCTGAGCTTCAGTTTACATCAAACCTAGCCCACCCCACCACAATCTCAAGGCTGCATGTGCCAAGTTTTGTCTTCTATTGTTATGGGATCCCATAAAAATGGGTGTCAACCTGTCTTCAGGCTGACAGGTCAGCCTGACTGACTCAGCCCACAGTGCCAATGTTAAACTTTGCCAGCACTAGCTATGTGACATGGTGTAAGGTGTGGCCCTTACTCTCCAATACATAGAATTTTTCTGTATAGGTGCTCAAAGGTGCCCACGGTTCTGGAACACCCTTCCTCATTGACAGGCAGTAATCAAGAAGAGAAAGGTGTCCATCCACATGGCCACATTGTCTATAAGATCCTTTCTTCTCATCCTTATTCTGAGGCACAAATTCTAATTTTACTCTATTTTCCTCTGTCATACTTAATACCACCACAGGTGGTTTTGTTTGAAAGTGATGAATTAAGGCTAAAAATAGTTCAGTGAGGTCACAGCAAGTCAGAGACAGAGCCTCATCCCTGCCCAGGGAAGAGAATGGAGGGTGCTGCCCATCATGGCCTTCAGGTTCCTTTGTATGCAGGAAAGCCCAGTTTCAGGGCAGTGTTGGTTTACTGGGGTATAACGGAGAAGCCAGTTCTCACAGGAGGCTTTCAGCTGCTTTCAGAGCTTTACAACTCTCTTCATGGGGACCACAGAGATAAGACCATGGGTAGGGCACTTACTTTATACACAGTCAACCCAAATTTGATCCCTGTCATCACATACGGTCTCCCAAGCAGTGTCAGAAGTAATCCCTGAGTCAGGAATAAACCCTGAGTCTAGCAACTTGTAGCCCTAAAATCCAATGCAACAAATCCTCATCATGGCTCTGGAGCACAATTCCTCATTGGCAGTCAGTAATCAGGCAAGAGAAAGGTGTCCATCCACATGGCCACATTGTCTCTAGGGTCCTTTCTTCTCATCCTTATTCTGAGGCACCAATTCAAAGGAGATGATCCCAGGAGATGAAAATCTGATCACGTGGGATTCAGTCAGTCAAGAACCACCTCACCCTTTGCAACAAGTCAGGACTATATCTTCAAAGGCATGACTTCTGACACCTGGAACAGTTCAAATGCAAACATGGAACCCCTTGACCTGAATTCCCTCCTGAGCAGGAGCCGCCAAGGCCCCAGACCCTAGGAAAGGAACTTCAGCAGCTCTCCTTCCTCCTCCAACCCAAATGTCCTACCCGTAGACAAACACATGTCCTTGTCTGAACCCAAGAGACCCAGTGAAAAGCCCTGATGTGTAATAAGTCACAGGTTATCTCTCAAAGGATGGGCCTTTGGTCAAAGGCAGAGGGTCAGCTCCACTCATGCAACTGTGTGATCTCATTAAACCCACTGAGGACATCAATGGTTGTGAACTGAAATGAATGTGTCATTTAGTTTAAACATATTTACATGAGCCCCGTCCACTTGACCTCTGTGCCACAGGAAGCAGGGCTCCCTATGTCCTTTTAAATGGGAGGAATGAGGATGACAAGTGGAACTACCAAGACATGGCTCTCAGCAGGAAAAACAGGTGGAGGGGCAGAAGATAAATAAGTCAATCTGTAAACAAGCACGCCAACTTTCAGTATGGAAAAGACCATGCCCAAAAGGGAATAGAAAGGTGTGACAGATAGCAGCATGGGAGCGGGGAGAGAGGGGGGCGCATTAGTGTGGAGATCTGACTCTCAAAAATATTAGTACACAAGCCCAAGAAGAATTTACTTAATGTAGTTGACTTTGCCATTGTATTTGGCCCAAAAGTTCACATTATAAAATACCACTATATGTAAACTACCACTATTTTATGTAATTATATATTATATTCTAAAAGTAGAATAGTGTTGAATATAAAATAATTTTTCTTTGTGAGCAAGAGAAAGTTAATATTAGGATAAGATTAAGTTTTTTCTGAAGCCTGAGAAATCCTCCAATCTCCCCTGCAGTTAGTCGTTATGTGTAAATGCTTATAATCTTTGATGTTTCCGCCTCCTGCTTTGTTTTATCAATACATCCTTGTAATGATTACTAACTTTTATTATATAAATGTTAAATTTCCAACTCATGTGGAAGATATCTGAAGTAGATAACATAAAATTATCACCCAGTAAAATTATTACAATGCCCTATGCAGCAAAAACCCACCCAATAAAGTATTTCAATTAATAAACTAATATCTTAAGAAGACTAGTAAGATCCTAATCTATAAAGATAGGAGCTTCTTGTTCTGAGAAAAACTGCACAATCAACTGTGATGCAGACTCAAAGTCGCAATTATTGACTTTTTTTTACGGGAAAGGCATTCTATATTTTTACCTAAATTGTCTTGGAAAAAAAAGCAAACAGTCTAAATTATTCAAATGAAGTGGCAAATTCAAAAGGTCAATGTACTTCTTGGCTGTGAACTAAATATGTCTGGCACAATAGGGGCTTGAAAGGTTACTCATTAGCAAAGATTTAACTTAGTTTGTATAAAGTAGCTCTGAGTTTCAGAAAGTGTGGTCAAGACAACCTCTATGGATTAATATACAAAGCTACTTCATGTCAAGTTCAAAACAGTACTCATTCCTCACACTCATTCACTCAACAAACATTCACCATGGGCTAGGTACACATCAAAAAAGTCTTGCCCTCAATTCTTTTTTTTTTTTTTGGCTTTTTGGGTCACACCTGGCGACACTCAGGGGTTACTCCCGCTCTTTGCTCAGGAATTACTCCTGGCGGTGCTCGGGGACCATACGGGATATGGGGATCAAACCTGAGTTGGCCATGTGCAAGGCAAACGCCCTACCCACTGTGCTATTGCTTCAGCCCCTCAATCCTTAATTCATGGTTATGTGCAAATTTATAACAAGAGGTAAAGAGTAATGTTCAGGATCTTAGCAACTCTAGGGAGTAGACAAGGCAAAAACAAGCTTTGCACCAAACCAGAATTTATTAAGGTGTGACCTGCTCTATATTACATAATGTATAAAATGAATTTGTAAGTAATGAATCTGTTACTAAATGCTGGCAAAAATTGCCCAATTTAAAGACTTGGATGGCCACTATATGTCACATACATCTGCTTTAGCAAAGGCACTGGAGCATCTAGAAAAGGGTTCAGCCTTAAAGGAGAGTGTAGTCAGACCTGAAGTTGGAGAATGAGAAATAAGACCAGAGCAATTGGCGATGAGTGACCTGCATTGACAAAAGGCTAGGAGACTATGGGAGTGAGCCCTCAAGTGTCAATGGTCCTGGAGGTAGCAGGATCAGAGATACCTTGGGGTGGTTTGGCAACACATTGAAATTTGAATCATATAACTAATCTCTCATGTTTGATTCCATAAATACACACATCATTATAATTTGTTTTCTCCTTTTTGGTTGGGTTTGCTGGTGAGAAAACAAACCTGCCTGGTCTTCACATGTCTATTTTTGTAGTTTAGAAAAATATTAATGTTGGGGTCGGAGCAGTAGTCTAGCGGGTAGGGCATTTGCCTTGCACACGGCCGGCCCATGCCGGCCCGGGTTTGATTCCCCGGCATCCCATATGGTCCCCAAGCACCGCCAGGAGTAATTCCTGAGTGCAGAGGCAGGCCAGGAGAAACCTCTGAGCATTGTCGGGTGTGACCCAAAAAAAGCAAAAAAAAAAAAATAAAAATAACAAAAAAAAAAAAAATATATATATATTAATGTTCTGGTTTTCATATCAAGCTCATAAGCGTTCAGTTCATGTGAGTCTCTTCACGTCTATCTCTGACTGCTGAATGTGCAGAACTCTAAGCTGAGGCCTTGACTCTAGTGTGAGCAAGGGGAATTCTGAATGGGAGGCTCTTTGGCAAGCATCCAGGCAAACTTTTCATACCCTTTAGGCCCCAACAGAATCTCCTGAAATTTTGATGTAAATAATCTTAACATGCCTGCTTGTAATATTTTTCACCATTGACACCTTTTAAAAAATCAGTTGTTAATCTGAGTTAAGGGGTTTTCATTTTCTTTTTTGAGACATGAATGAAGAAATATGTTTCTTTCCATTGAATCTTATACACAGTTAAAAAGCTATTCATGATTGGGTTTCAGTCATACAATGTTCCATCACCCATTCCTTCACCAGTGTCCATTTCTCATCACCAATGTCCCCAGCTTCCCTTTCCACCCTTCGCCTACCTCTATGGCAAACACTTCTCTCTCTCTCTCTCTCTCTCTCCACAACACACACACACACACACACACACACACAATGTTCTTACATACAAGGGACCCAAGCAGCTATTTACCTTGCATGCAGAATACCCAGATTAGATACCTCATCATCCCATATGGTCCCTCCTCCCCAAGGAGTAACCTCTAAGTATAAGTCTAACCTCTAGGAGTAAGTCTAAGCACTGCTGGTGTTGACCCAGCAACAACAACAACAAAAGATTCTTAGTCTCAAAACTTAGGTTAGGGTCTAAGGAATAGACCTTGTATAGCCTCTTAAATGTGAAAATCATTACCCTTTGAGTACCTGGGTACAAATAACAGCAAACTTCAGGCACAAGTTTAAAGAGATGAATCGGATACCCCAGTACAGTAACTGGGAGATATGTAAACATGATAGAGCAAAAGCAAACCAGACTATACCTTTGGATTTGTGGAGTGAACTGTCTAATGAGACCTGTCAGATGCTTGTTTCTACAAAATAAATGCCTTTGGCTGCTTTTCTTCCCCTCCTGATTAAAAAGAAAGCAAAACTGTAACAAAATTCTTAAACAAATTTTAAATGGTATCATCATCGCTAATGTTTTTTTTACAATTCAGTTCATCACTGCAGGCAAATCAGTTTCTCATTCATAAATTTTCTGATTGTCAAAACAATGTACATGATCATTTATCATAATGTAATATATCTTGAAAGCAATCATAACATAAAGAAGGTTTTCTCTTATGTAGAGGACAGCCTATTTTGATATATTTTAAAGGTAATCCACAGTTGGCTATTCACTAATTTGTTGCTAAGAGCAACAAAATATTTTATTTTGAACCCTTCGGATTTTAGTAGTCCTGATTGGTGTAGCTTAATGTCTGAACTGTGTTTCGATAATTTTTTTGTTTAACCCTGATAGCTGTAATTCTGCAGGAGTGATAACTCATTTCTAAAGACAAGAGATAACTTGTTTCTAAACATAAACTCCTGTTTAAATTTTTTAATGAATCACACCAGAATTTTCATATTTTCACTTTGCATGTTAGTTATAATGCCTAAATGTAATAAGAGAAAAACAAACTCTAGTTGTCTTAACCAAAAGATAATTTATTGACTCTGTACTGATTTTCTAGAACTACTGTAACAAGTGCCAGCAACTTAAGTGACTTAAAACAACAGAAATATATTGTCCCATAGTCCTGAAAGCCAAAATTCTGAAATCAAGGTGTTGGCAGGCCATGGTCTCTGCAAAGGTTTTTTTTTTTCCCCTGTCCCTGATGTGTCTGTGCTGACGCATATTGCCTTGCGCCCTCAATCACGTAGAGCACACTCTCCAAAGTTTTGGAAAAAGAATCCTTCTTGGCTTGTCAACCTCTGGTGATTCCTTGCAATCCTTGGCTTTTACGTGAATCATTCTTTCCCTGCTCTATTGCTATATGGATTTTTGTTGTGTTTCTCTACTCTTCTAACAACAACAAACAACAGCAAAAATGCCAGTTGTGTTGGATTAGGGATCCCCATAATCCATTGTCGACATATCTGCAAAGATCTTATTTACAAATAAGGTAACAGTCACAGTTAACAAAATCAAGGATATATCTCTAAAATTAGTAAAGTAAAGAGAGCTAAGAGCAAGAAACATGGCTGGAGTGATAGCACAGCAGGCACATGTGCAAGTTGGCTGCCTTGTACACAGCAAACCTGGATCCAAGATCCGGGCATACTTGAGCCCTGCTAGAGTATTCCTGAGTGCAGAGCCAGGAGTAACCCCTGAGCACTGCTGGGTGTGACCCAAAATGCCAAAAGGGAAAAAAAAGATGGGGAAACAGAAACATTTTGGTTGGCAAGTGCTCTTAAGAGGTCTGATGACTGTATGGTCTTTAACTTACTCATTGTATAGTTTTCCAGATCTCTAGGAGTAGAAGGACTGAGTGTCTCCTACAGGCCAGATTTGGGTCACAGATGCCCAACATTTGACAGCACTGAAAAAACAAACAAACGAATAAATAAATAAACCAGGAATATTGTTTTATTTATTCAGCTATCATAGATTAAAGAGCTACCTGGGTTAATCCCCTGACCAGCACAGGTCATTTCTCAAGGAGGCAGATGCCATTATAATGGGTGGAAAGGAGCCTTGGCTATAAAAAAAAACATGAAGGAACATGAAGTCCTAATTTCATGACTACTTATATTAAGGTGAAATAAGTGAGAGTCTGCCAGTGCACCATACTTTTCTTGTCTTTATACTTCAAGAAATACAAGAATCCAGGTACATAAGTCCAGAATCACCTGCCTAAGATGTTCCACCCCTTTTCCCTAAGTCACCTCTGGCTCAGTCTTCATTCCTCTTTTTCTTTCGCTCCACTATTAATTAATTTATTTGTTTGTTTGTTTTAGATTTTGTACCACAGCCAGTGTCAGTGCGATTAATTTATTTATTTGTTTGTTTGTTTTAGATTTTGAACCACAGCCAGTGTCAGGCTGACAGCTTTGAAAGAATAAACGAGGTTTGGCTGCGTGCAACGAAGTGCTTTACCCCTGCTCCTATCTCTTCAGCACATCTCCCACTCCCACTGTTTATTAATCAATAATGGAATTCAAGGCTAAAGATTTACCATTGCCTGATACTGTCTATTCCCTGTCTTATTCTTTCTATGTCATAGATCAGTGAAATCATCCAATATTTTTCCTTCTGACTTCTTGCTTAACCTCCAGTCCCATCCATGTTGCAAAATGCATGATTCTATCTTCTCTTACAACTGCATCATATTCAATTTTTGTAGATATGCCACAACTTCTGTAACCATTTATGAGAACTTCATATACCTCCACTAGAATTTCATCAATGAAAAACAAATTTTCTTTTGCTCAAAGTGTGAAAACATAGATTTTGGATGAAACACTGCTTTCAGAAAGACAAGTCACCAAGTTCTAATTTTCAAAAAGAGCTTCAGATCATTTTAATTTTTTTATTTTTTTTATTTTTGCTTTTTGCGGTCACACCCGGTAATGCTCAGGGTTTCTCCTGGCTCTGCACTCAGGAATTACTCCTGACAGCACTTGGGGACCATATGGGATGCCAGGGATCGAACCCAAGCCGGCACAGGCCAGCCGCATGCAAAGCAAACGCTCTACCCGCTGGGCTATCGCTCCGCCCCGATTTTTATAATCTTAGTTTTTATACTGGATTTTTGTGTAATGATCAGAGTGATACCACTTACAACTTCACTTCAACACTTAAAATTGTACCAAGAGTGGAAATACTGGCTGGTACAGCCTTTCTGGAAAACAATATGGACATTCCTCCGAAGACTAGAAATTGAACTCCCATTTGACCCAACCATACCACTCCTGGGAATTTACTCTGGGAAGCCAAAAATACGCAGCAGAAACACCATCCCTACTTTTATGTTCATAGCAGCATTATTCACAATAGCCAGAATCTGGAAACAACCAGAGTGCCCGAGAATCAATGACTGGATAACAAAGCTTTGGTACATCTACACAATGGAATACTATGCAGCTGTTAGGAAAAATGAAGTTATAAAATTTGACTATAAATGGATGGACATGGAGAAGATTATGTTGAGTGAAATTAGCCAGAAGGAGAGAGACAGATACAGGACTGCATTTATTTGCATGACATAAATATATATGTACATATTATGATACCAATATCCAAGGTCAAGTGAAACATGGATCAGTAGGTCTTGTCAAAGGTGGAAATTATCACAAATGTGTGGGAGTCAGAGGCTAGGTAAGACAGAAAATGGAACAGTGTGCTAACAATTGTCAAAAGTACTAATACCAACCTAGAACTGAGCATTAAATAGAGGCAAAAAGATACACATGACAACCCTTTAATGTATGTTCTGTAATCCATAGTCTGGAAGGGAAGGAAAAGAGAAAGAGAGAAAGGGAAAGGAATAAAGAACCTGCCATGGAGGAGGGCTGGGGGAGGGGCAGGGAACCGGGACGTTGGTGGTGGGAGACGGGCACTGGTGGAGGGATGGGTGCTGGAACACTGTATGACCAAAACCCAAATATGAACTTTTTAATTGTATATCTTTGTAATTGTATATCTCACAGTGGTATAATAAAATACTTTAAAAAATTGTACCAAGAGCTGAGCTGAATAGGGATTAAAGCAGGCAATTGCCTTGTGGCACAAGCACCACAGATGCCCCCCCAGCCCCATCAGGAGTGAGCACAAAGATAGGAGTAATCACTGAATATAGTGTGGCCCCCAAAAGAGAAAGGAGTTAGAGAGATAGTACAGTGGTAAGGCGTTTGCCTTGTGTGCACCCAACCCAGGTGCCAAGCCTGGCACACAGTGTGGTCTCCTGTTCTCACCAGGAGTCTTCCCTGAGCACAGAGCCCTGGACATTGCTAAGCCCTGGGCATTGCTAGATGTAGCCCAAAACAAACTTATTTTTAATTTAAGCAGAAGAAAACAAAATTGCCCAAGTTCAACCCATAGTCCATAGCAAAGGTGAATTCTCATCCCTATGGTGTGGAACCATAACTGAAAAATAGTTTGACACCACTTTTTAATTTTGTACATGTATGTCAACTTAGTTCATTCCTAAATTAATAAATCCAGGAAAAGGCAATATTTAGCCATAACTGCAACTTATTTTTTTAACTAGTGCTGACCGTATGCCTATTGTTTTCTTGAAAAAAAAAAAACTTTCGGGCCAGAGTGATAGCATAGCAGGTAGGGCGGTTGCCTTGCACGTGGTTGACCCAGGTTCAATTCCCGGCATCCCATATGGTCTCCCAAGCACTACCATGAGTAATTCCTGAGCAAAGAGCCAGGAGTAATCCCTGAGCATCGCCGGCTGTGACCACCTCCCCACAAAAAAAAAAAGAAAGAAACTTTCAGAGTTTCTCAGTGACTAACTTAGAGAAACAGCATGTATGCAAGTTATTTAAAATCCTGACTATCTCCTTGTCCCTATTTTGACTTAAAGTTATCAGTCTCAAACAAAAAATCAAAGTATTATCTTGAAGATCTACTTGCTTTTTAATATACATTTAAAGGAATCATTACTACCATTTAAATATTTAAGCACATCCTTATGGTACCTGCTTCAAACATCCCCCAGAAAATCCCAGACTAAAATTTTTAACAGCTCCATATATTAAATATCTAAAACAGATTGTTCTTAACAGTACTAGGGATATAGTCAAACAACATTCTTCCAGTGGCTCAATCTATACCTTTTTGTTACGTAAATTGGTTTAAAAAATCTTGATTTTTTTTAAAAAAAACCTCTTTAATCAAATACGACACATCAAAATGCTTATTACTTCTTGACCCCATCATAATAGATAATAGAGTTTGATATATGATTGCCCTTTTTCAGGCTAGCTTTGCACTTACAATTAATATACATGATAACAATATCCATTTAGAAATATGTACTTACACCATAATTACCTTTTTTGTTTGTTTTTGGTCACTCACAGCAATACTCAATTATTACTCTGGGGTCTGCACTGAGGAGTCATTCTTGGTGGTGCTCAGGAAACCACAGGGGATGCTGGGGATCGAACCCGGTCAGGAGCATGCAGAGAAAGCTCCTTCCCCACTGTACTATCTCTCCAGCACCTTGAAATACAATGTTTTAATGTTTCCTGCTAAGGAGAATAGAAACTCAACTTCTCAATCACTAAGAAATAAGTTCCAAAGTCAACAAAAAGGTAAAGGAAATATTGCTTCTCACTGACATCTGAGCTTCCCATAATTTTTCTTGCTAGAACAAAAATATGATATTAATAAACAATCATACTACACTGAATGGTAAAGTGAATTTCAAAGAACAGCTGCATGAATATTATATTTTGCTTTCAGGTTGAGTAGATTTTTCTCTTGAGTAATAGTTTAAAAGATTAGCCAGCTATTCATTTTATAAGCCTGAACATACACCTCACAGTCGAAAACAAATTGGCATTTTGAATTCCTGGATAAAGTACTATTCAAAGTGACTCCATAGTCATTAAAACATAGAGTTAGTTTTGTGAATGGCATCAGCAAAAAAATCTTTCTCATGTAAAGAAAGCAGTAGGAATAAACTTTAAGTCAAAGGCAAGTTCTTCTGGTCCCTCATCCACAATGTTTATCCCAGTGGGATATGATACAGTCTGTGCAATTGCTATGTTCCACAATAATTATAAAGAGCAATAACATGTGGTATGAATAGAACATGTAACAAAGAACAGCAGTCGATGGTAAAATAAACCACTGGTTATGTCAAAACTAATAACTTATTTACTCATGCAGAGTCAATGAGTTAAGAGGTCAGATGAGTCCCGTTGTTTAAGCTGTACCACACGAATAGTCCACATGGATTTTCTGGTTCATCATTTTCAATAGTACCTTCAGAACTATTTTAAGGATTATGTGAAATTGACCGGATTTCATTAATGTCTTATGTAAGAACTTTTGTTCCTATCTTTGAGAGTGGGGTCCAAGATATTCAATGTAAGCATTTGCCATTTTTGCAGCTTCTCGAAAGAGGTGAGGCATTTTAAGATCTCTTGTCATAAACACAGCATTCACTGTCATAGAAAACAGCATTCGTCTTTTTTAGGAATGAAAGTAATTGTACAGTGTGACACCCAAAGCATCTTTAGCATGTTATGCATCATGATGTATTTTTAAAAAACAGTGCATTTCTCATTGATCTTCCCATTTTACTTTGATTTAAAATGCGGATCTTTCCTTTCTATTGAAATCTTTGCATTTTTATTTATAAATGTATAGGGGGAATCCATTTCAGACATATGCAGTCTCATAAATTATGTTTGGTAGTTGAAACAGTATGCACTTATGTCATGGACTGAACATCCTCCTTTACTAGAATGCTATTTATTGCCTCCAGCTGCACTGCTTAGCTAAGAAAGTTCTTGACACCAGCGATTGCTTTTCAGCACCACTGCTTCCGGCTGCTAACAGGGCTTCTATTTCCAAATGAAGCCACCCCTCTCAAGCTCTTCCTTCTGCTACACAGATACCTCCTGTCATCATGATGCTGGAGAATCAATGGGGATGGGAATGCACCCACTCATGCTCTATGATCTCCCGGGCTGTAAATCTCTCATGGCTTTGAGATTTCTCGCCTAATAGCACTGGCCTAAGAGCTGTCAAATGCATTCAGGGTATCTACCCTACAGTAATGGATTTTTTCAAAATTAAGATGTGAATTTAACTTGTGATCAAAGGCTGTTTCAGAGTCATTGGCGTGTCTTTCAGAAGAGAAGCGTAGAGCATATCACAGTAGTCACCAGTCCCTATTTTATTACATTTTACAGCAGGGAAAACTAGACAAAGGTAATTACTCTTCTTCTGTTAAAGACTATTATTACACTAGCATGAACAGTTAACCCTGCTGTTATTTTCTCTGCTGCCAGTGCCAATGGCAACCAGACCAACCAAGCAGGAAAGGTATAGAAATGGGGGTTTCAGCTCATTTCCAACTGCACAGTAAGTCCACTTTGAAAGGTAATCTTCCAGACCACAAATGTGTATGGCAACACTCTAGTCCATTCCATTATTTGTTGACAGGCTCTGTGTCTGTGTCTTCAGCACGCCAATTTGAACACTGGCTCCTCTTTTAATGCCTCCACACATAATTGGGCTCCCAGAGCCCACAGAGCTAACAGCGGGCAGACAGTGACAGGGGAGACCTCCCACTGTTAACATGGAAACGGAATTTCCTTGCTCTCCTCCAGAAAGGAAATTCCCTCTAGGTCAAGGTTGAGGCTTTCTGCAGTGAGGGGAGGGTGAGCTTACGCAGAAGATACCTTAACCTGTGATCCTGGAGAGCGCTCTTGAAGTGGTATCAGGCCCCAAAGCCTTCATAAACAGCAAATTTCTCCCCTTGACTAAACAAGAGGACAAGCAGAAAATTGATTTCTAGACATTACCTTGAGACACAGAAGGAAAATTAGAACTTCAGCGCACTCGGCCCCAACCAAAAGCTTAGGCAAAAGATAGGCTCTGAGTATACTTATTGTTCCATCTGCGGTTTCCCCTTTGGAAATAGTCATGAGTCCCCTTCCTTGGATTTTGCTTCTTTATGGAGTGGAGGGATTGTTCACAACCCTTAGCACTCAGGGTTCACTCCTGGCTCTGTGCTTAAAGAACACTCCAGGCACTGCTCAGGGGGTATAGATCAGTCATATGCAAATGACTTAATCCCTGTTTCAGATTTTACTTCTAGTTTAACATGGAATTGGTTTAAAACAATATGTGGTCATTATGTTAAATAGTCTTCACCTGAAGTTCACCAACCACTTGCCAGAAAAATCTGTATAACGACAGGGCTAAGACAAGAGCACAAAATTGACACCTCTGGGTTCCCTAGTGCCACTAGCAAAAAGGAACTGACAGAAGGTTTGATATCTAACTTGGGAGTTGTTGGGGTTTGGTTTTTGTTTTTTTTTTCTGTCTTTGTTTTTTTATTTTTGTTGCATTTGGGTTTGGTTTGGTTTAGTTTACTCTTAGACCAATCTCTACCAGCAGATCGAAGGGAAAGAAGACAAATGAAAACGAGGATTCAAAACACCAGGTGGAAGGGTAAGACATTTAAATTTGAAAGGAGCTTAGATGTTGATGATTGTGTGTTCATCTAGTTTGAGAATGGAACCCTAGGGGAGGAACCTAAGAAATCACCATCTAAACTTCCTGCACATTGAGAAGAATGAGGAAATGGGATTTGGGGTCTCCTTATTATCTTCTGTAAAGTACGTAATTCAATTAAAAAAAACCCTGCTTCTCCATGAGTAACATGTTTGCTTTTTAATAAAACTGAAAGTGGACTGTGGGTTTTAAATAGTTACAGAATGACAAGAAAATGTTTCAAAGATTTTTAAGGAATCTCACTGCATGACCAAAATCTATGGCTGTAGGAAACCAGAAGTTTGGTTACTGATTTCTTTCAAGATAGTCTCTTGGTTCCCAGAGAAGAGATGAATCAGTGACAAAACTACCTGCTTCAAAACTATGACTCCTTTTGTTTGATACCCAGTGCCACCTGTTTGTGCAAAGCAGAGTGCTGCATCTGCTGTTTGGGAGCTCTGGCCTTGCAGCAGAGCACTCACCAGTGAGCATATGTGTGAATAATGAGTACCAATCTGAAAGCATACAACAGTGGGAAACTATGGGGACTAAACAGTCACTGAAACAATGCAAGGGAAGGAAAGTGAGGGAAAACAGTTTGTATCTGAAGTGTTGTGCTAATGAATCTCACCCATTCATTTAATAGTCTCTCATGATGTTAACAGCATGTGTTTAAGATAGGAAAATATGGAAACCAGGGACCAGATGAGAGACAATGAAGCTACCCAATTTGGTCCTCCCTTAGCATTGCCAGGGGTTACTTGTGAGCACTGAGCCAGGGATAGTTTCTGAATATGGCCGAAATTCCTCTCCACCTACCAAATAATAACATGGAAATTTTAAAAAGAAACTTAAGACTGTCTTGTGGCAGCGATTTTCATTCATTTAAAAATCCATTCAACAAATATTTATTGTGTATCTCCGAAAAGACAATTATAATAGATGCTATAGACCTTCAGATCATGAATTTCTAGGACATTATCCTCAAATGGAATTGTGATGTACGGCATGTTCTGAGGAGTTTATTGAAGTAATTAGAGGAAGATTCCCTCATCCCTTGCTTTATTTGTAAGATGACTTTCAGGTGTTCTATCTAAAATTGATAATTAAATTTCTTCAAGCTTTTATATTCTCTATTTTCCAGACGAAGTTTTTCTTACTCTAACTGTTCCAAATGTGTTGATTTATCAATAACAGAATTAAATAAATCAGAATGACTGAATTGTTCTTAGTTTTCCTATATTTACTAAAGAGAGAATATGTATTAAAAAACTAAGTTTAACTTAAGAGGGAAAAATACTTGAGAAAAAAATCAATTAATTGATACTAGCATGTCCTGCCAGAACATGCTAGAGCTTCTCATGCTCTGAGATCAGAGCACGGCCTGATCTTCTATTATATCAGGTCAGCAGAATAAACATCACTATATGTCATTGATCATTATTGCTCATTTCAGATAAACCCGGGAGAAAAGTGACTCAATCCATGAAATTTTATATTAGTAGCAAGAAAGTGAAATAAACTATTTTGGCAATGATAACGAATCAATCAAACAGATCAACATCAGGTTAAGACACATGGAATCCAGTGACAGACTGTCTTGGATGAAAATGGCTTTTATTAAATGTGTGACATTCGCAAGTTACACACTTTTTCAATGCCTCATCTGTGAAGTGGGCATAAAAGCTTATCTACTATGAAGAATTATCCTATATAAGTTATTTTTATGTGTGCTTGCACCCAATCAATGTAAGCTATGTTTATTATCACTTGATCACTTGACATACCTTTATTCATGGATTTGCTCCAGGGGGCGCCAGTAACATTTCTATTTGACCCTATCACGTGCCAGAGTAGCCCAATGGCATCTGCTTGCTCCAGGAATATGAAGAGCCTCAAACCGTTTGTTCAGGGTCTTGATGAAGAAGTTTGACCATCTTGTAGATGGGAGGCCACATGATCTTCTGATGTCCTGTGGGATCCAGTCTGTAATGGCTCTATTCCAGTTGTCATCTCCAAATTCGCATTGCATGTCCAGCACAACTGATTTTCGATGCCTTGGAAAACGAGACAGCGTCCCTGACTATCGATCATAGATGGAGGTAGGAACTCTGGATTCCTTCTCTCACTTGAGTGATGCATAAGATTCGATTCCTTTTTGAGAGAACCAAATAGTATTCTCATCCTGCTTTTGTAGGACCCAGGTCTCTGAGGTGTATGTCAATGCAGGGAGAATGGTAGAATCGAAGAGATATTCCCAGAGTCAGAGGTTCTTTGTCCTTTTAGCTATTTCATCAATGCACTTGAAGGCGTTCCATGTTGCTCTCTTCCTCCTAAGAGGCTCAGGTTTTAAGTTATTCATCATGCTGAGTTCTCGACCTAGGTATACATAATTGCTGTATTCAGAGATGTTTGTTCCATTGAGAGTGAAAGAAGCTCAGGAACTAGTTCATTTTCATGAACATTGTTTTATTGAGATTCAGCTGTAGACCTACCTTTCCACGTTCATGGTCGAAGTCAGCCAGCATTTGTGCTGGTTAGCTAATGTTTGGTGTTATTAAAATGATGTCATCAGCAAAGCAGAGGTGGTGTAGTTGCCAAGCATCTATCTTCACTCCCATTCCTTCCCATTCTAATTGTCACATGACATTCTTGAGGGTGGCACTGAAGAGTTTTGGTTAAATGGTATCACCCTGCTGAACCCCTCTTTTGACATCAATGTTCACTTCCTTGTAGAATGGTGAGATCCTGGCAGTGAATTCATAATAGAGCTCAAGAAGGATCTTGATGTATTGGGTTTTAATGCCCTGTTTGGCTAGGGCTTCGATGACCACTTTGGTCTCAACAGAATCAAAAGCTTTCTTTAAATCAATGAACGTGAGACAGAGCGGCATCTTGAACTCCCTACAAACCTCAATGAGCTTGGATGTTTAATATAGTGTCAAAATGCTATTTTAAAATGAATACATAGAAAAGTTTGCAACTATCATTTGCCTCATAGTGGCATAAAACATAGTTTATACTTCTATGCCATTACTTAATATAGTGATTTGGTTTTCCTGGTACATTAATCTCCTTTCTCCAAACTATTACCCTCTTGTTTCATTTGACTGCTTACTAAGACCAGATTCCTGCTTTCTTCCCACTTAAAGAGCTCCTAAAATCCCTCTCTCCTCCCGCTCCAGAATATTGTCTGACTTGTATAAGGAGATAAATCTTCCTCCTTCAGTTTCAACAAGCTACTTACACAATACAAACATGGAGCACACCGAAGCAGGTAAGTCAATGTTTACATTACATCCTAAGGAATATATTTTGCAGTGTGCACAATTTAAGATGTAGGTACCTTGTCAGGGTAGGAGTTTTATCTACTTAATTTGTTTCCTAGGCTACCACTTAACTATATTTTGGGATGGGGGTAGGTACTTGTAGAATATTTTCTGCTGCTTATCAGGAAAAAGTGGGAATTCATCAGGAAGACCAGAAAGCTGTTTTAGCCTGAATATGACCATGAGAAAGACCCCAGTAAAAGAAAATAGCAATGTGAGGGATGTCTCCTTCAAATCTCCTATTAATAGCTCCCTTCAAAAGAGCTGCTACTGGAGCCAAAGCAAAAGAATAGGCCCTGGGGCGACCAGCCATAGGATGCCTGGCCATAGCATGCCGGGCCTCAGACACGGCTGGGGAAGCTGGAACTCAGCTCTCCCCAGGCTCAGCTGACCATGGGGCCCCCAGGTGGACAGATAGGTTTTGGGAGTGGGCCCATCACCTCTGGGGGGTCCCAGAAGCAGCCGGATGAGACTCGCCCACCACATTAGCCTGCATATTCACTGTCCAGACGCTGCAGCAGATCAACCCGTTCTCCAGGGAGGGATGCTAACTCAAGACCAGATTAACAGAACAAAATGAGTTAGAGCCCAGGTAGGCAGCTCCCAGAAGTGGAAATCACCGGGAATTCATCAGATGGAGTCGGGGCCGGCCCTTCCCCCTCCATTTTGTCTGAGCCAGGTGGCACCGCCAAGGAGCTGCCCTGGGGCAACCAGCCCCTAGCATGCCGGGCCTCAGACACGGCTGGGGAAGCTAGAACTCGGCTCTCCCCAGGCTCAGCTGACCATGGGGCCCCCAGGTGGACAGATGGGTTTTGGGAGGGGGGCCCATCACCTCTGGGGGTCCCGGAAGGAACCGGATGAAACTTCGCCCACCGCATTAGACACCATATTCACTGTCTGGATGCTGACCATGAGGCGCGGCTAAGTCGTGCGGCTGCAAGCTAGGTCCATCAAACTAGCGGAAACAGTTATGTTCCTTAATGTACTGCATTCTATGATGTGTAGGAAAGGTAGTGGAGGGAGAGATAGAGAGGAGAGAAAAGACATACAGAACCTGCCAAGCAGTTGAGGTGTGGGATGGGGGAGGGATGTGGGGGGGCATTGGTGATGGGAGATGGGTTCAGGTGGAGGGATGGGTGATGGAACACTGTAGAACCAAAACTCGACATGAGCATCTTGCAATTGTATGTCTAAAAGTGGTGTAATAAAATTTGAAGGGGGAAAAAAAAGAATAGAGGGCATGTAATCTGACTTGCACATGGTCAACCTGGGTTAAATTCTGGCATTCTCTATGGTACCCCAACCCCCACCGGGAGGGATCCCTGAGTGCATAGCCAGGGGTAAACCTGAGCAAAGATGGGAGTGACTCAAAAACTAATTAAATAATTAATTAATTCAAAGAGCTGCTGCCCAGGGTAACGGAATGCCAGGTCACAAGGAGGAAGAGAAGTGGCAAGTACTCCTGAGAATTGTGTAGGTGGAAAATTCCTTTCCCTTAGTGGAAGAGGCTTCACCCAATATCAAGCATATTATTAAATGTCCAGCATCTAGACTGAACACTCTGACTTCCCATGCTTCAATGCAAGTTTCATCAGAATGAGGCTACCTCTACTGGCATCTGCTACTGAAGGTTAGGACTACTTGATTGAGCTGGAAAGGTAGTAAAGCGGGTAGGGTATTTGCCTTGCATGGGGCTGACCTCGGTTTGATCCTCAGCATCCCATATGGTCTCCTGAAAACTTCCAAAGGTAATTCCTGAGTGCAGAGCCAGTAGTAACCCCTGAGTATTGCTGGGTATGACCCAAAAAAGAAATAAATAAAAAAACAAACTACTTGAGACCTTAGAACTATTAAGATAGTGTTTTAAGGAAAGATACAGACATCATACTACATAAGAGGATAATTTTCAAGACTGAAAATGATTGGAATATTCAAGGAAACCTGATGAGTATTAATGCTAGTTCTCACCTAAGAGTATTAGAATTGAAAGCTCCTCTTGATCACTTGATCACTTGAATCCTGTTATTCATCGATTTGCTCAAGCGGGCACCAATAACATTTCCATTGTACCCTATCATGTGCCAATGTAGCCCAATGGCATCTGGTTGATTCAGGAATATGAAGAGCCTAAACCGTTCCTTCAGGTCTTGACAAGGAAGTCTGACCATCTTGTAGGTGTGCGGCCACGTGATCTTTTGGCATCCCGTGGGATCCAGTCGGTAATAGCTCTAGTCCAGCGGTTGTCTCTAAATCGCATTACATGTCCAGCACATCTGATTTTCGATGCCTTGGCAAATGAGAAAGCGTCCCTGATTCTGGAATAGCGACAGAGGTCAAAACTCCGATTCCTTCTCTCATTTGAGTGAGGCTTGATATTCCAAGCAGAGCTCTTTCGATTCCTCTCTGGGAGACCCGAATAGCATTCTCATCCTGCTTTTCGTAGGGGCCCAGGTCTCTTTATCCACCGTTCTACCTCTATGTTAATGTAGGGAGAACGGTGGAGTCAAAGAGATGTGCCCAGAGCCGGAGGTTCTTTGTTCTTTTAGCTATTTCTTTGATGCCTTTGAAGGCATTCCATGCTGCTCTCTTCCTCCTGCACAGCTCAGGTTTTAGGTCGTTCATCATGTTGACTTCTCAACCTAGATACACATAACTGCTGCATTCAGAGATGTTTGTTCCATTGACAGTGAATGGGACCTCTGGAACTAGTTCATTTTTTATAAACATAGTTTTTTTTAGATTCAGCTGTAGACCTATCTTTCCACATTCTTGGTCGGAAGTCAGCCAGCATTTGTGCCGCTTGGCTAATGTTTGGTGTTATTAGAGCGATGTCATCAGCGAGCGGAGGTGGTGTAGTTGCTGACCATCTATCTTCACTCCTATTCCTTCCCATTCTAATTGTTGCATGATGTTCTAGAGGGTGGTGCTGAAGAGCTTTGGTGAAATGGTATCACCCTGTCGAACCCCTCTTTTGACATAAATGATTACTTCTTTGTAGAATGGTGAGATCCTGGTGGTGAATCCGTAATACCGCTCATGAAGGATCTTGATGTATTGGGTTTGAACACCCTGGTTGGCTAGGGCTTTGATGACTGCTTCAGTCTCCACAGAATCAAGGCTTTCTGTAAATCAATGAATGTGAGACAGAGCAGCATCTTGTACTCCCTACAAACCTCAATGAGCTTGGTTTTTGTGTGGATATGGTCGATTGTGCTGAATCCTTTCTGGAAGCCAGCTTGCTTGCATGGTTGTCCTTCATCTAGTGTTCTGCTAATCCTGTTCAGGATGACTCGTGTAAACAGCTTGTATATGACGGACAACAGGCAGGTGGGGCGATAGTTGCCAATGTTGTGAATGTCTCCCTTCTTGAATAGTAGAACTGTCCTGCTGGTTTTCCATTGGGAGGGTACCTTGCATTCGGACAGGTAGTGTGAAGGGCTGAGCTAGTGTATTGATGAGTACCGACGGCAGATTCTTCAGGTGTTTGGGTCTGACTTTGTCTGGGTGTGGTAATGTTCCTTTCTTTACCGAGGAGATGGTATGTCGGATTTCAGAAGGGAGAACATTGGGAATGACATATCCATCCTGTGGAATTTGGTATGTGGGCAGGTGGATGTGGCTATCAAAGAGATTTGAGTAGAAGTCATGGATAATCTTCTCCATTGCCTTTCTGGAAGATGTGATAGATCCATCAGGGTGTCAGAGGGCAGTCATCTTGGTCTTATAGTTGGCGAAGGTCAGGCGGGTGGTGCGAATGCTTTTCCCGGCTTCTGCTGCATCTTCCAGTATTTCTGCTCTTCTGTCTTTGAGATCTTCTTTTATCACTTCTATGCACCGTTTAGCAAGCTTGGACCATAGCATTTGGTCTCCTGAGGCTAGTGCCTTGCCACGTTGGCGAATGATCTTGAGACTTTCTGAAAACAAGCATCCTTTTGTGTCTTTCTCTCTCAGCATTCTTCGCACAATCATGGATGTATTGAACCAGTCGGTTGTATTCTTCATAGATGTCGTCAATGGTGATATCTTCCCATGTTGCTGCAATGGTGCCAAAGAGTTCCCAGTTGGTGGTCATTCTGGGAGTTCTCATCTTAAACTTTGCAGCCTTTTCTCCCCCATTGCGGGAAGTAGAATTTTGCACAAACCGAGATGGTGTTCCGATCCTGTTTGGAATTTGGGGATGACAGCAACATTGGTCAGACAAAACCGTCGATTGAAGATGATGTGGTCGATTTCATTTTGGAACTGTCCACCAGGGAGATTCCCATGTCCAACCTTTCGCTTCAGCCTTCTGGAACTGTGAGTTCCCATGAATGGTCTTGGTGGACATGATGAATTTAGATAGTCTCTCACCCTGTTTATTCCATTCTAGGCCATGAGTCCGATGTGGAGTTCTTCAGCCGATCTTCTCGGTTCTATCTTGGCATTAAAATCACCGACTATGATCTTATAGATGGTGTGATCTTTTCACAGAACTCCTCCAATTCCATGTAGAATTTCTCAATTTTATCTCCTTTGTATGTGGATGTTGGTGCATAGACAATGAAGATAGAAATTGCTGGCAGTGGGCCACATCTCTTCACGTGTAATCGTCCTATCTGGTTTGTTAGGCATTCAAATGAATCAATGTGGATGGCCATGTTTGTGTTGACAAGGACACCAATGCCACCGATGCCTCTTTTCATCGCTTGTTCCAAGGAACAATTCTTCTCCGGTGTCAAATACAGCATGATGCAACTGACACCTCCTCGTCTCAGTCAGACCAATGATGTCCTACTTGATCTTTTGCGCTTGCACCATCAGATCCTCAATATATGCTTCTGATGCCAGCGTACGTGCATTGAAAGTACAGATAATAATTTTAGTCCTTCTTTGTTTTGGCAGCCTAGGATGACCGTGAAATTTTATCAGGCACTGCTTGTACACCTTTCTTACTGCTGCCGTATTAAGGGCTCTTTCGGGTCAGGAAAATAAACATTTTTGTTACTGGTATTGGCATATCGAACATGCATCGGACAGCTTGCCAGGCTCTGCCATGCAGGCGCTATACTCATTACTTTCTGGGGCTCTCTCAGAGAGGTGGGTATATATTTAATATTCATGGTAATTTGGAGGTAAATCATGTGGCCACACGGCGGCCAGGGCAACGGGAAAGCTGGTTTCTGCTCTGCCGGGTGTATCTGTGTCTGTGGCTCAAGCATTCCTGGGCTTGAAATACTCTCCTCTGAAGGGTGGGTCTCTGTAGGGTGGGTCCTTGTAGGCTGGGTTTCTGAGAAGCAGGGCTGGAGACTGAATTAATCTGTTGGGTGGAGATCTTAAGAGCTGTGGAGTGTGGATGGTGAAAATCGCTGCCAGCAAAGTGTGGGGGTTTCTCTGGGCTCTTCCGAGGCTCCATCGGGATAGTGGACTCGGGTTGGAAGTTGCTCTCGTGGTCCATAGAATGCAGGGGGTTCAAAGGGGAAAGCTGATTTCTGCTCTGCCGGGTGTATCTATGTTTGTGGCTCAAGCATTCCTGGGCTTGAAATATTTTCCTCTGGACTATCATGCTGAGTGAAATTAGCAGAAGGAAAAGGACAGATATAGAATGACTGCATTCATTAATAGGATATAAATAGATACCAGTGTTTTACTAAATGTGGGAAATGGTAATGGCAGATTAAAACTCACCATTGAATATACACAAAGAGACTTAAGTGATAAACTCTAAATATCTGCAGGGCTAGCCACAATGTGTAAAATAAGAGGTAGATAGATGCAGAGACAGAGAGAGAAAGAGGAAATGGGGGTACCTGCTATTGAGGCAGCCTGGGGGTGGGTGGGACGGGGTGGGGGGTACATCGGTGGTGGAAATGGGGCACTGGTGGAGGGAGGGGTGCTGGAATACTGTATTATCAAGAACCAATTATGAACACCTTTGAAACTGTATGTCTCATGGTGGTATAATAAAAAAATAAAAAATAAATAAATATTCGCCTCTGAAGGGCGGGTCCCTACAGGGTGGGTCCTTGTAGGCTGGGTTTCTGACAAGCAGGGCTGGAGATGGATTAATCTGTTGGGTGGAGATCTTATGAGCTGCGGAGTGTGGATGGTGAAGATCGCTGCCAGCAAGGTGTCAGGGTTTCTCTGGGCTCTTCTGAGGCTCCATCGGGATAGTGGACTCGGGTTGAAGTTGCTCTCATGATCCATGGAATGCAGGGAGTTCAACGGGAAAGCTGGTTTCTGCTCTGCCGGGTGTATCTAAGCTCCTCTTAGTGGTTCTCAAATATAGTTATGAGCAATGTTTAACTGTACTGCAAATAAACTAACACCAATCAACATAGGCAGTAATGTGTATACTAATTCCCATGCTTTTCCATGGGTAGATTCAAGAATTAAACTAACAAAACAGGGCTGGAGCAATAGCACACCGGGTAGGGCATTTGTCTTGCACACAGCCAACCCGGGTTCGATCCCGGCATTCCATATGGTACCCCGAGCACCGCCAGGAGTGATTCCTGAGTGCAGAGCCAGGATTAACCCCTGAGCATCGCTGGGTGTGACCCAAAAAGCAAAATAATAATAATAATAATAATAATAATATACTAACAAAACAATGAAATAGTGGGTCTTAGTCTGACCCCTCAAAAAATATTTTCTGAGCAAGTATCAATTTGGAAGTTACAACTTTAGCAACATACTGCACCAAATCTCCTTAACAAAAGACTAGCTCATTGTTTTCATGATAATTTTTTTTTAATTTCCTAAGAAGTTAGGGGCTGAATGCTCAGCGAGCAGGCATGGGGATGAGGGGTGTATAGGAAACAATTTTTTAGACATACAATTGCAAGATGCTCATGTAGAGTTTTGGTTCTACAGTGTTCCAACACCCATCCCTCCACCCAAACCCATCTCCCATCACCGATGTCCCCACCTCCCCCCCCCTCCCACACTTCAACTTCTTGGCGGGTTCTGTATGTCTTTTCTCTCCTCTCTATCTCTCCCATCAAACTTTCCTGAACATCGTTGAATGCAGTGCATTAAAGGACATAACTGTTTCTACTACTTTGATGGACTGCGTGGCGCTTGCGGCGCGCAACCTGGGCTCAAACTGGTTTTGTTCTGTTAATCTGGTCGTGAGGTAGTATCCCAGCATCCGGACAGCAAAGGTGGTGGCTAGTGTGGTGGGCGAGTCTCATGCCACTGCTTCCGGGACCCCCAGAGGTGATGGGCCCACTCCCAAAACCCATCTGTCCTCCTGGGAGCCCCATGGTCAGCTGAGCCTGGGGAAAGTGGAGGTCCAGGTTCCCCAGCCGCGTTTGAGACTGCATGCTATAGCTGGCTTTACACTATTTTAACACAAATGTAGATTGTGAAGCAAAATGTATTTTACTTTACAAATAACAAACATTTTCTGGTTTAATGCAGATCTTAGAATCAAGAAGAGTGAAATAACATATTGATTTTGCTGATGTATTGCTTTTTTTTTTCAAAATACTATTCTACCCTATTCATTATAATATAAAATAACACATCCATTATTTCACATTTTGTTTCTGCAATACAATACAGTTACTTAGAAAATCTTTTAAGTTTATTATCTTTTTTCCAAAGGTCTTACTAAATCTTTGAAATTCACATTTTTTGTTTGGTAATACTTCTTGATTTCTCTTCTTTAGTTGCTAATCGAACTTTGTCAGATCTCTCGATATGTCAAATAATAGCTTTGAAGTGATTTATAAGACCCATCAATAATATTTTCATTGATATCCTAATTTTTCCCTTCTGAAATATAAGAAATTTTTTCTTTACAATCCATTTGTTTTATATTGTATTCTAATCATGATTGACCAATAAAGGTTTTGTTAAATCAGGTAATTTAGCTGAACTAGAAATAATTATGAAAGCAATCACTTCTGTAATGAATATATCTAGATAATGACACCAAAAAGCCTCATAACTTCAGAACTGAGACACCAGTTATCAGATTATGACAGTATTACAAATAAAATCTTGGTTTCCCAATGCTTTAAAAATATTTTGCCTTTCTGCTTCATTTTTCTCCAACCAAAATGGTTACCAGCTACAGTGAAAGGCTAGAATTGGACTCCATCTCAGGTACCCTACCTCCCTGGGGTGTGCGGCTGGCGGGCAGGCGCCTGGGGCCATGGTAGAGCCCCAGGTCTCGGCAGAAGGTGGAACTACAACCCCCTGAAGTCCGAGCGCAACCGGAAGTAAAGGGTCATTTTGAACTCTCACACCGGCCTGACTCCATCTCAGGTACCCTACCTCCCTGGGGTGTGGCTGGCCGGGCGGGCGCCTGGGGCCAGTGGTAGAGCCCCAGGTCTCGGCAGAAGGTGGAACTACAACCCCCAGAAGTCCGAGCGCAACCGGAAGTAAACGGTCATTTTGAACTCTCACACCGGCCTGACTCCATCTCAGGTACCCTACCTCCCTGGGATGTGCGGCTGGCAGGCGGGCGGCCGCTAACGCGGCCGCTTATTAATAGAAAAACTAGGAATTTCAACACCAAGGGAAGGTAATACCCTCAAGAAAAAGAAACAGTACACCAGAGGAATCTATCCCTGAACACAACAACACCATGGGGAAACAACGCAGATCCCCAGCTCGAAGAACAGATGAAGGAATCGACCCTGAAGACTCAAAAAGAATACAGATGTGCATGATCTCTCTGACAGTGAAATCAGAGAAGAAATTGGTAGGATGTTTAAGGAGCTCAACGAAAAAATTGAGCAGATGTCCAATAAAATACAGGAGAACATAAATGAAGCAGTTGAAAGGGCTGTCAATAAACTACGGGAGGAAATGAGAGCAGAAATGAGAACCATGCAAATAGAAATATCATCGCTTAAAAACTCAGTAGACGAAATGAAAAACACAATCGGGGCTCTGAATAGTAGGATGACAGCAGCGGAAGAGAGAATCAGTGAGACTGAAGATGAGCTGCAGAAAGCACTCAGAGATCTACATAAGATGGAAAAAGACCAGATAATGGATCAGCAACGAAACAGAGAACAATGGGATGAAGCCAGGCGGAACAACATAAGAATCATAGGATTCCCAGAGGGACAGGAAAGTAACCCCAAGGAAATTAAAACAGTTAAAAACATCCTGGCTGAAAAGTTCCCCGAGTTAAAGGACGAAGGCATCCAGATCCAAGAAGCTCAACGCGTACCAGCAAGAAGAGACCCCAATAGAAAGACCTCAAGACACATCCTAGTCAAAGTAATGGATGCCATAGACAGAGACATAATTCTTCAGGCAGCAAGATCAAAGAAGGAAATTGTATACAAAGGAGCATCCATTCGACTTTCAGCAGACTTCTCAGAAGACACCCTCCAAGCCCGAAGGCAGTGGTGGGATATAGTGAAAAAAACTTAATGAAATGAATGCCTCAGCAAGAATTCTTTATCCGGCTAAACTCTCGCTCAGATTTGAAGGACAGATATACAACTTCTTGGATAAACAACAGCTTAGGAACTTTGTAAAATCAAAACCAACCTTAAAAGAAGGACTGAAAGATCTACTATAAGACGAGACATAACCCAAAAGAACAACCAACCTATTCAGAAAAATGGCACAAAATCCCATGACAATAATCTCTCTCAATGTCAATGGTCTAAATGCACCAGTTAAGAGACACAGAGTGGCACAATGGATCAAAAAATTGAATCCGACATTCTGCTGCCTTCAAGAAACACACCTGAACAATCGGAGCAAAGACAGGCTCAAAATAAAAGGCTGGAAAACAATCCTTCATTCAAACAACCCATCCAAAAAGGCCGGGGTAGCCATACTGGTATCTGACAACATAGACTTCAGGCTGAAGAAGGTCAGAAGGGACAGTGAAGGTCACTTCTTAATAGTCAAGGGATGCATATATCAGGAAGAGATCACGCTATTAAACATATATGCACCCAACGAGGGGCCAGCAAAATACCTAAAACAACTACTAATAGACTTCAAAGAAGACATTGACAGCAACACAATTGTAGTTGGAGACTTCAACACTGCTCTATCAACCCTGGATAGATCAACAAGATTGAAACTTACCAAGGAAATACTGGCCCTTAAAGAAGAGATGGAAGAAAAGAGGGCTGGTAGACATATACAGGGCATTTCATCCCCAAAAAGCTGAATACACTTTCTTCTCCAGTGCACATGGAACATACTCCAAAATAGATCACATGCTGAGCCATAAATCATACCTCCATAAAATCAAGAAGATAGAAATTGTGCCAACTACTATTTTCAGACCATGAGGCACTGAAAATAGAAGTTAATTGTACACAAAAACGGAGACCAATACCAAGTACCTGGAAACTAAACAGCTCACTGCTGAACAACCAGCAAGTCATAAAAGAAATCAAAGAGGAAATCCAAAGATTCCTGGAAACAAATGAGACTGAAGACACGAATTACCAGAACTTGTGGGATACAGCAAAAGCAGTGTTAAGAGGCAAGTTCATAGCTCTTCAAGCATTCATCAGAAAAGAAGAAAAGGCCATCATAAACAGTCTGACTTCACAACTTAAGATCTTAGAGAGTGATCAACAAAAGGAGCCCAACCCAAGCAAAAAGAAAGAAATAATAAAACTTAGAGCAGAAATCAATGAGATGGAATGTCAAAAAACAATCCAGAAGATCAACGAAACCAAAAGCTGGTTCTTTGAAAAAATAAACAAGATTGACAAACCACTTACAAGACTTGTAAGAAAAGGAAAAGAGAGAACCCAAATAAATAGAATCAGAAACGAAAATGGGGACATCACAACAGAAACCACAGAAATTCAAAAGATCATCAGAGATTACTATGAGAGCCTGTATGCCACAAAACAAGAAAACCTAGAAGAAATGGACAAATTCCTGAATTCCTATAGCTTCCCAAGTCTGCAACAAGAAGATTTGGAATACCTCAACAAACCTATCTCCATCGAGGAAATAGAATCGGTAATCAAAAGTCTCCCCAAACACAAAAGCCCAGGTCCAGATGGATTCACCAGTGAATTCTACAAAACCTTTAAAGAGGACCTACTCCCAATTCTTTTGAAGCTCTTCCGGCAAATTGAAGAAACAGAAACACTCCCAAATAGCTTTTACGAGGCACATATCACCCTGATACCCAAAGCAGACAAAGATGCCACAAAAAAGGAAAACTACAGACCAATCTCCCTAATGAATACAGATGCTAAGATCTTCAACAAAATACTAGCAAATAGAATCCAAAGAGTCATCAAAAAGATTATACACCATGACCAAGTGGGATTCATCCCGGGAATGCAAGGTTGGTTCAACGTTCGCAAGTCAATCAACATAATACATCATATCAACAAAAGAAAAATAAAAACCATATGATCATATCAATAGATGCAGAGAAGGCATTTGACAAGATTCAACACCCGTTCATGATGAAAGCTCTCCGTAAAATGGGGATTGAAGGAACCTTCCTCAAGATAATCCAGGCCATCTACTACAAGCCCACAGCGAGCATCATTCTCAATGGGGAAAAACTGAAAGCCTTCCCCTTAAGATCAGGGACAAGGCAAGGCTGCCCACTCTCACCACTTCTATTCAATATAGTACTGGAAGTACTTGCCATAGCAATCAGGGAAGAAAAAAGACATTAAAGGCATCCAGATAGGAAGGGAAGAAGCCAAGTTATCACTATTTGCAGATGACATGATATTATACCTGGAAAACCCAAAACTCTCTACCAAGAGGCTCCTAGAAATAATACATTCCTATAGCAGAGTAGCAGGGTACAAAATCAATACCCAAAAGTCAATGGCCTTCCTATATGCAAACAGCGAAAGAGAAGAAAGGGACATTAAAGAAACTATCCCATTCACAATTGCGCCGCAGAAAATCAAATACCTAGGAATCAGTTTGACAAAGAATGTAAAGGATCTCTACAAAGAAAACTACAAAACGTTACTTCAGGAAATAAAAGAAGACCTGAGGAAATGGAGACACATTCCCTGCTCATGGATCGGAAGGATTAACATTATCAAAATGGTAATACTCCCTAGAGCTTTATACAGATTCAATGCGGTCCCTATAAAGATACCCATGATGTTCTTCAAAGAAATTGAACAAACACTCCTCAAATTTGTATGGAATAACAAAACTCCACGAATAGCTAAAGCAATCCTTGGGAAAAAGAAGATGGGAGGTATCACTTTCCCCAACCTCAAGCTCTACTACAGAGCAGTTGTAATTAAGACAGTGTGGTATTGGTATAGAGACAGACCTGTAGACCTATGGAATAGAACTGAGTATCCTGAAACACATTCTCAAATATACAACCACTTAATCTTCGATAAAGGAGCAAAAAATATTAAGTGGAGCAAAGAAAGCCTCTTCAACAAATGGTGCTGGGAAAACTGGGCAGCTACATGTAAAAAAATGAACTTAGACCTCCTTCTAATGCCATGCACAAAAGTCAGATCAAAATGGATTCTAGATCTCAACGTCAGACATGAATCTATAAGGTACATCGAAGAAAACATAGGAGAAATGCTCTACGACATCGAAACGAAAAGTATCTTTAAAGATGACACACCACTGACCAAGCAAATGGAAGCAAAGATAAACAAATGGGATTATATAAAACTAAAAAGCTTCTGCACCTCAAAAGAAACGGTGACCAAGATACAAAGACAATCCACAGAGTGGGAAAGGATATTCACCCAATACCCATCTGACAAGGGGTTAATATCCAGGATATATCAGGCACTGGTAGCACTCCACAAGAAAAAAACAGCCAACCCCATCAAAAAATGGGGAGAAGAAATGAACAGAAGCTTCCAAAAAAGAAGAAATTCGAATGGCCAAAAGGCATATGAAAAAGTGTTCTTCATCTTTAATCATCAGGGAGATGCAAATCAAAACAACAATGAGGTACCATCTCACACCACAGAGAATGGCACACATCCAAAACAGCAAGAACAACCGGTGCTGGCGTGGATGTGGGAGAAAAAGGGACTCTGATCCACTGTTGGTGGGAGTGCCGACTGGTCCAGCCCTTTTGGAAAACAATATGGGCATTCCTCCGAAAACTAGATATTGAGCTCCCATTTGACCCAGCAATAGCACTCCTGGGAATATACCCGAGAGACCGAAAAACACATAGCAGAAATACTATCTGTACTTCTTTATTCATCTCTGCGCTATTCACTATAGCTAGAATCTGGAAACAACCTAAATGCCCGAGAACAGAGGACTGGCTAAAGAAACTGTGGTTCATCTACACTATGGAATACTCTGCGGCTGTCAGAAAAGATGAAATTATGAAATTTACCTGCAAATGGATGGACATGGAGACTATCATGCTGAGTGAAATTAGTCAGAAGGAAAAGGACAGATATAGAATGACTGCATTCATTAATACAACATAAATAGATACCAGTGTTTTACTAAAAGTGGGAAATGGTAATGGCAGATTAAAACTCACGATGGAATATACACAAAGAGACTTAAGTGATAAACTCTAAATACCTGCAGGACTAGCCACAATGTGTAAAATAAGAGGGAGAGAGATGCAGAGACAGAGAGAGAAAGAGAGGAAAACTGGGGTACCTGCTATTAAGGCAGCATGGGGGTGGGCGGGAGGGGGTGGGGTACATTGGTGGTGAAAATGGGGCACTGGTGGAGGGATGGGTGCTGGTATACTGTATTACCAAGAACCAATTATGAACACCTTTGTAATTGTATGTTTCACCGTGGTATAATAAAAAATTTAAAAAAAAGAAG
>JAJIBD010000988.1:0-28149 GCA_021461705.1 Cryptotis parvus | reverse complement strand
TCATTGATTTACAGAAAGCCTTTGATTCTGTGGAGACTGAAGCAGTCATCGAAGCCCTAGCCAAACAGGGTGTTCAAACCCAATACATCAAGATCCTTCGTGAGCTGTATTACGGATTCACCACCAGGATCTCACCATTCTACAAAGAAGTGATCATTGATGTCAAAAGAGGGGCTTGGCAGGGTGATACCATTTCACCAAAACTCTTCAGCATCCGCCCTCGAGAACATCATGCGACAATTAGAATGGGAAGGAATGGGAGTGAAGATAGATGGTGGGCAACTACACCACCTCCGCTTCGCTGATGACATCGTTCTAATAACACCAAATATTAGCCAAGCGGCACAAATGCTGGCTGACTTTGACCGAGAATGTGGAAATATAGGTCTACAGCTGAATCTGAAGAAAACTATGTTCATGAAAAATGAACTAGTTCCAGAGGCCCCATTCACTCTCAATGGAACAAACATCTCTGAATGCAGCAGTTATGTTCCGAGGTCGAGAAGTCAACATGATGAACGACCTAAAACCTGAGCTGCGCAGGAGGAAGAGAGCAGCATGGAATGCCTTCAGAAGCATCGAAGAAATAGCTAAAAGGACAAAGAACCTCCGGCTCCAGGCAAATCTCTTTGACTCCACCATTCTCCCTGCATTAACATACGCCTCAGAGACCTGGGCCCCATGAAAGCAGGATGAGAATGCTATTCGGGTCTCCCAGAGAGGAATCAAAAGAGCTATGCTTGGAATATCACGCCTCACTCAAGTGAGAGAAGGAATCCTGGAGTTCTGACCTCCGTCGCTATTCCAGAATCAGGGACGCTATCTCTTTTGCCAAGGCATCAAAAATCAGATGGGCTGGACATGTAATGCGATTTGGAGACAACCGCTGGACTAGAGCCGTTACCGACTGGATCCCACCGCATGTCAAAAGATCACGTGGCCGCCCACCTACAAGATGGTCAGACTTCCTTGTAAAGACCCTGAAGGAACGGTTTGAGGCTCTTCATATTCCTGAATCAACCAGATGCCATTAGGCTACATTGGCGAGTGATAGGGTCCAATGGAAATATTACTGGTACCCGCTCGAGCAAACCGATGAATAACAGGATTCAAGTGATCAAGTGATCAGGAAACAAAAGAATTTTTTTGTTCTTGTTTTGTTTGGTTTGAGGTACCACCTAGCAGTGTTCAGGGCTTAATTTTGGTTCTGTGCTCAGGGATCACTCCTGGTGTGGCTCAGGGCTGCTGAGGATGAAGCAGTATGGAGTGTTGGGATCAAAACTGGGTCATCCATGCTCAAGGTAAGCATCAAACTGCTTTGGCCTGGAGCTCTCTCTGCAAACAGAAAACCGGGTATTGTCTAGGGGAATAGCCTTATAATCTCTCTCTCTCTCTCTCTCTCACTTTGGGGGGGGTCACACTCAGCAATGCTCAGGGGTTGCTTCTGTCTCTGCACTCAGCAATTATTCATGGTGGTGTTCGAGAGAACATATGAGATTCCAGGGATTGAACACGGATTGGCTGCTACCAAGGCAAATGCCATGCCCACTGCACTATCACTCTGGCTCCTAGTCCTAGACTCTTGATGATCTTTACATACTATTGTCATGACCTTTGACATTTCCTGCAGCTTCTCCTTTTTGTTGGGGTTCATCATTCTCTGGGTGGTGTCTCAATTTCTGCATCGGGTGGTGTTTCATTTTTTCCATCTTCAAAGAGCTCGGTAGATGCATCTCTAAGGAAGGTGGTCCTCATTCTTTAAGCTACTTCAGGGCGAGGCAATTTTATCTTGGTTTTATTATTTCCCAAAACTCCTCACTCCCAGCCTCCCTTTGAACTCAGAGAAACAAGTGGTACTTTTAGGGGGTCCCAGTCCTGCTTGTGACTCTCCCTCATCAGTCCGGGATTTCCTGCTGAGGCTACCAAAAGGTGGACCAAAAGGAGAGCAGCTAGGATATTTTGACTTCATTAAAAAAAGTAAATTAGTAAATGGAATGGAGTGCCTGAATTTCATTTTTCTTTGTCCTTTTCAGCCTCTCTAGAGGGAGCACTGTCTTCTCTGTGGCCTTAAGGTTTCTTGGCTTTGGAAAGAATGTGGTGATTCCTTCTCCTTTATTGCGGGAAGCACTAACTGGCTAGAGATCTGTGCTAACAGATTAAAGGCACCTCTTTGTTTACAGGGTAAAGATCTACTTTCTTTAAGAAAGCTACAAATTTATAAGATACAGGGATGCTAACAATTATAATATCCACACATCAAAACCCCATTGGTTTATTCCCACTAAAAAAGAAAAGAATAGCCCACTCTAACCCATTTTTTGGAACAGCTTGCAGAGCAATCCAAGTTTTGGCCAGACAGCCAAAGTTATTTTAGAGTGACTCACTTGATCAGAAATCCACATGGAAGCAGCTGCCTGCATTTCTTTTTCTATTTTCATTTTTTGGGAGGGGCTAATGTAACAAATGGAGCAGTCTCCTCTTGGCATACGAAAATTACATGGAACTTATAGTGAGTTGAGCCCAGTATTTATACTCATGGTTATTAAATTGTGAACCAATTTATTTCAAATTTCTGTACTATACACATTTTTCCAAGTCAAATTGTACTGATGTTGAAGGAACATAAAGAAAAGTCCATAAATCCTAAGTGTTAACCTCTGAATTATCAGAGAAAATGCATTCATATTCATATAGGCAACCAAAAGAGATACCATTACCACAAGACTGCATATATCCTATCTGAACTGCTACTTCTATTTGTACCCAGAGGTAGCCACTATACTACCTTATCGCACCAGAGATTGCTCTTCCTGTTTTTTTTTTTAAGGGGGAAATAAATTTTTTTATTTTAGTATATGGCCCAACCCTCTCCTGAAACAAACAAACTAAACAAGACTCTACCAGATTTTGGGAGACATTGGTTAGGTTTTATAATTCAGTATTCATTCAAAATTCTTCCCAGGAATTCTGATTTCTGCACTTTGATGTGTGAAATAGCTTAAAACCTCTAGTGTATGTGTTTTCAGTAAGCTTGTGGTTATTCTCTTTATTTGTCAACACATACCTTCAGTTTATGCCCCATGCTGTAAAACATCTTTTTTTTATTTTTATGTTTTTATTTATTTTTTGGATTTAATTTTATTTTATTATCCCCCCAAATATTGTTACCCATTTTAGACATACAATTGAAAGATGCTCATGTAGAGTTTTGGTTCTACAGTGTTCAACACCCATCCCTCCACCTGAACCCATCTCCCATCACCAATGTTCCCACCTCCCTCCCCCTCCCACACCTCAACTACTTGGCGGGTTCTGTATGTCATTTCTCTCCTCTTTATCTCTCCCTCCCGCCAAACCTTCCTGCTCTTCGTGGAATGCAGTGCATTAAAGGACATTACTGTTTCCACTATTTTATGGACCACGCGGCCTCTTGCGGCCGCTCGACCTGGGCTGGAACTGGCTTTGCTCTGTTAATCTGGTCGTGAGGTAGTTTCCCAGCCGTCGGACAGCGAAAATGGTGGCTAGTGTGATGGGCGAAGTCTCATCCGGCTGCTTCCGGGACCCCCAGAGGTGACGGGCCCACTCCCAAAACCTGTCTGCCCTCCTGGGGGGTCCCATAGTCAGTTGGGCCCGGGCGAGCCGAGTTCCAGCCTCCCCAGTCGCTTGTGACTCTTCCCTGGTTTTGAAGAATATATTAATTGCACCGTGAATCATATACCAGATTCCTTACATATAGCGTTTCATGATAGATCCAGAGGCATAGTTCAATGGACTGGAGCATATGTGGGAAGTCTGGAATCCTCCACTCTGCATGATCCCCAAAGCACCACCAGGAATCATTCCTAAGCACAGAACAGGAGTAGCCCCTGAACACTGCCAGGTGTGGCCAAAAAACAAAAGGCCAAGAGCATTTTCATGACAGGTCAAAATTCTGTTTTTCCCTCATAAGCTTATCTCCTTTTTGTAGAAGAGAACTGAGATTTGGCAATACCATGGAACCTACTTAAGGGCATAGAGATGATAATTTGATTCAAATTCACATGTTTGACATGAAAAACTCACAATTCTATACTATTTCCTCTTGTCAGTAATCAGTTACATTATGGAACTATGGTTAGAGTTGCATCGTTTTACATGGGAGAGGTTGAGCCGAGACTGCTAATGCATGACTGGTAGCAGTGAGGTAAACTCAAGGTGGCAGTTGCTGCCTCTGGGTCTCTATTGAGGAGTCAAAAAGATCGTCAAGACTTCTTGTTCTGTGTGTGTGTTTCAATTCATTAATTTTTTTGTAGCCAAAACAGCCGTTCTGAAGTTCTCAGGTCACACCCAGTGTTGGGGTTCTGAGGTGCTGAGGGCTGGGAAGGCCTGGGGTGTCAGGGAGTTGAGCTCAGAACCTTGCATATGATAACCATGTGTTCTACCATTTGCTGTGGAAAGTCCTGTTTGGATTTATTGGGGACGTTTTATTTATATTTTTTGAGGGGGTGGATTTTAGGGTTATGCCTGGTAGTGTTAGGGGCTTTTCCCAACTAAATTCTTGGGTGTCACTCCTGAAGGCGCTAGGGACCTTGCAGGACTCAGCCTAGGTCTCTCTCAAACAAAACGTGCTGTGCTGTCTCTCCAAGCCCATGTGTGATTTTTTGTTTTAAATAAATTTTCCCATGTGTTTTGCTGGTCCCCGATCAGTGTCAGCGACACAGTTTCCATTCCCTTTGAGTAATATGATAGAGGCATTCTCTCACACAGAAAATGCATTAAAGGTACTTGGTGCTCACTCTCATTCTGGTGGTCCTCTGGAGGACTGGGCAAAAGTGGAACCTCTATGGCAGGTTCTTTATCTCAGTTTCTGGCAGGCGTGGGGTGTAAGTCAGTGGTAGACTGCATGCCTTTCCTGTGTGAGACCCCAAATTGGTTCCTCTGCACTACTCTCCTTCAAAAAAATTCTTCTGGGAGTTAAAAATTAGGAAAAAGTGCCTTGTATCTGCTACTGTTTTAGGGTGTGATCAATGCATTTGCCCTCTCTGTCTAGCTGGACTGAAAAACACCTCTATGCTTTGAGACTTTTACTAAATACTTCCTAGGTTGGGTCTTCAAACCCACACAGAACAAGTCATTCTAATACAAAATGCTGCATTTATGACACGGAAAAATTACATTACTTTTCCTTTTTCCTGTTCTTAAAGTATAAAATATAAACCTGGGAAGAAGAGGGGAGTAATGTATTACATATTACATTTTATTTATGCTACTGGATTCAGTGTATTACCACATCATAATAAATATTTTTTTTTTAAATATAAGAGGATAGTGAAGCAAAGGAGGATGAGGCCAAGAGATGGCTTAGGGCTGGGTGTGTGCTGCGCACAGGGTCTCCTGCTCTGCCTGCAGCACAGAGCTGGTGCCGTGTCTGGGACCCAAGAGGTTTAAGGAAAGAGCGAAGGAAGGTGGTTCAGTTAGGCAAATGTGGGGTAGGGTGAGGGTAAAAAGAGTCCAATGTATAAATTAATGATAAAACAGAACTTTGGGGGCCGGAGCGATGGCCCAGCAGGTAGGGCGTTTGCCTTGCAGGGGCCGGCCTGTGCCGGCCTGGGTTTGATCTCCGGCATCCCATATGGTCCCCAAGCACCGCCAGGAGTAATTCCCTGAGTGCAGAGCCAGGAGAAACCCCTGAGCATTGCCGGGTGTGACCCAAAAAAGCAAAAAAAAAAAAAAAAAAACCCAGAACTTTTGGTGGTGAATTTCATAGTACTTACAATTAATGATTTATAAAAGATGAAAACCTGAAATTTGTATAATGTTAAATGCAATGTTACTTCCAAAAAAAGGGTGGGGAGTGGAGAGGAGATAGTGGAAAATGCTCCAGCAGGATCTGTGGGCTAATAGGCTGCATGTTTAGGGAAGTGCCTGTGGGGGGTCTGGGGGCCAAACCAGGGTCCACTGCTGCTCTTCTGTCGTGTCAGCATGTATTTTTTAAAAAATATTTTGTTATACCACCGTGAGATATACAATTACAAAGATGTTCATAAGATGTTCATATTTGGTTTTCGGTCATACAATGTTCTAGCACCCATCCCTCCACCAGTGCCCATTTCCCACCACCAATGTTCCTGGTCCCCTCCCCCTTCCCTCCCTTAGCCTGCCTCTATGACAGGTTCTTTATCTCTCTCTCTCTCTCTTCTTTCTCTCTCTCTCTTTTCCTTCCCTTCTACATTGTGGGTTACAATATAAACATTAAGAGGTTGTCATGTGTGTCTTTTTGCCTGTATTTAATGCTCAGTTCTAGGTTGGTTGCACTTTCGACAATTATTAGCACACTGTTCCATTGTCTTACCTAGCCTCTGACTCCCACACGTTGTGATAATTTCCACCTTTGACAAGACCTCCTGTTCCATGCTTCGCCTGACCTTGGATATTTGTATCATAATATGTACATATATATATTTATGTCATGCAAATAAATACAGTCATTCTATATCTGTTTCTCTCCTTCTGGCTCATTTCACTCAACATGATCCTCTCCACGTCCATCCATTTACAGGCAAATTTCATGACTTCATTTTTCCAAACAGCTGCATAGTATTCCATTGTACAGATGTGCCAAAGTTTCTTTTATTCAGTTATCAGTTCTCGGGCACTGGTTGTTTCCAGATTCTGACTATTGTGAATAGTGCTGCTATGAAAATAAAAGTGCAGATGGTGTTTCATCTGTGTGTTTTTGGCTTCCCAGGGTATATCCCCAGGAGTGGTATGGTTGGGTCAAATGGGAGCTCAATTTCTAGTCTTTGGAGGAATGTCCATATTGTTTTCCAGAAAGGCTGTGCCAGTCGACATTCCCACCAACAATGGATGAGAGTCCCCTTTTCCCGCATCCACACCAGCATTTGTTTCCTTGCTCTTTTGGATATGTGCCAGCCTCTGTGGTGTGAGATGATATCTCATTGTTGTTTTGATTTGCCTCTCTGTGATGATTAATGATGATGAGCATTTTTTCATATGTCTTTTGGCCATTCAAATTTCTTCCTTGTTGAAGTTTCTGTTCATTTCTTCTCCCCATTTTTTGATGTGGTTGTTTGTTTTCTTCTACTAGTTCTACTAGTGCCTGATATATCTTGGATACTAACACTTATCAGATGGACATTGGGTGAATATTCTTTTCCATTCTGTGGACTGTCTTTTTATCTTGGTCACTGTTTCTTTCGAGGTGCAGAAGCTTTTTAGTTTCATGTAGTCCCATATGTTTATCTTTTCTTTAGTTGTCAGCATGTATTTGGGAAGAGGAGCAGGTTTTTCTGTCAACATCAGGTGCTTTGTTCCTCTTGCAGTATCCAGCCTGTGATTTGAGCAGCCCTGGCCTCTAGTCCTATTCCTCTACCTCAGTTTTCCCTCAAGATGTTTGCCAAGTGGTGCCTCCCTCCAGGAAGCCAGCTCTCACTCTGGGAGGCCTGCCAGCTCGTGGTCTCAAATAAATGAACTTTGAGTTCTAGCTTCGGTGGTGGCGGCGGCGGCAGCAGTAGCATTGTAATCCTGAAGCCCTCGGAAGAGCAGCTCCAGTGGAGGAAGTCTGGTCACAATGTGTGTGGCTGCGTCTTTGCCAACACTTGAGTGTTTTGGTCTTTAGTGCTTTTATTGTCAGCCTTTTAATTGAGCGAAGTTGATCAAATAGAAAGCGGTCACGTCAGTGTCCAGAGTCATTCTCTCCCAACACTTCTGCCTGACTCTTGGTTTCTCTGCCATGCACTCCCATGTCCCTCAGTTCTTCTGATTTCCTCTCCTTCATCGATTTCCGCTCTACCTCAGCCCCTCTGCCCCACAATCCGATCATCAATCTTTTTTTTTTTTTTTGGGGTCACACCCGGAAATTCTCAGGGGTTTCTCCTGGCTCTGCACTCAGGAATTACTCCTGGTGGTGCTTGGGCGGGCATATGGGATGCCGGGGATCAAACCCGGGCGTGCATGGGCCGGCTGCTTGCAAAGCAAACGCCCTACCCACTGGGCTATTGCTCCGGCCCCCTCATCAATCTTATCAGATATTGCCAGTCATTGCCACAGCTTCATGATCTCATCATTTCCTTACTCTGGTTTTTCTAGTTCACTTCTCTAAAACTCCTGGTAACTATTCTTTGACCTTACTAGGACCTTTTATCCATTGATTTGAGGACCATCTCTCTATTCCTTACCCTTATTTTTCACTTCTTCCTTTACCCAGCTTAAAGCTTGTGGCGCCACTCTTATAATTTGTATGCATACTCTCAATTCTTTTGCTTTGCTCATTAATTTGAAAAAAAAAAACCCCAAAACTCACAACCCTGATTCAGTGGAACTCTCCACCCACTCTGCACAGTATCTGGCAGAAGGCAAACACACTTCCCTATAATTAGCGCATTTTCTATTGAGAACTGCAAACATCAAATGAACTAATGCTGTCTGCCAATCTCTCATTTCCCTGGTCCATTTGCCATTCAACTCCTGTAAATAGCTATTGCTCAGGGAACCATGTAGGATGTTGGTGATTGAACCCAGGTCAGCCACTTGCAAGGGAAATGCCCTAACTGCTATACTATTGCTCCAGGCCTGTTGGGGAGCCACTGGGGCCCCCAACAGTATCAGGTCAGAAGTTTTTTTCTACCTCCGAGGCCACTGGAAAAAGGATGAAAACTCACGAGTCCAGCGCAGTTCCAAAGAAGGCTTTTTTTTAACTTTTTTTGTTTTTATTTTCTTTTTCTTTTTTTTTTAAAATTTTTTTATTTTTACAATTACAAAGATATACAATTAAAAAGTTCATATTTGAGTTTTGATCCTACAGTGTTCCAGCACCCATCCGACCACCAGTGCCCATCTCCAACCACCAACGTCCCTGGTTCCCTCTCCCCTCCCCCAGCCCTCCTCCATGGCAGGTTCTTTATTTCTTTCCCTTTCTCTCTCTTTTCCCAAAGAAGGCTTTTAATACTACAAAATCTGGGCCAGAGCGATAGCACAGTGGGTGGGGCGTTTGCCTTGCACCCGGCTGACCTGGGTTCCATCTCCAGGATCCCTGAGCTGGAGCATATGGTCCCCGAGCACCTCCAGGAGAAATTCCTGAGCGAAGAGGTAGGAGTAACCCCTGAGCATTGCTGGGTGTGACCCAAAAAAAAAAAAAACGACAAAAGCTCTACCACTGCAATCCAATATAATGAAATAACACTAGCTCTGGTCAGAACTTAGACCATACAAGAGAGACCGAGTCTCCCACAGAGACTCCCAAAGAGAGAGGATCTCACCCAAGAGGAGTCCTACCCAAAAGAAGGGGTGAGTGCCTCAAGTCAATCCCCTTATATACACCAAAGTAATCCTAACTGTTGACAGGGAGGGTCCTGTCAACAAAGAACCCTAAACAGCTTCTAGATAGTAGAAGAGTGTAGAAGGGTGGTGCCACACCCTGTTATAGGTAAAAACAAAGGGTTTTGACAAGGACTAATCCCTTCCTTTGAGATTATCTTTTGTGTAAAACACTGGAGAGAGAGGGGGCTGGTATAAAATAATACATCTTAATTTCATGGGCTTCATGTAATCTAGATGGTACCCACAAGGTCCTTCTTATTTATTATGCACCAGGGTGATTCTGAGTATCTTGTTCTCCTATACTGAAAGGGTCACAGTCGCCTGCATGAGGGCAAACTAGTATGATCCTTCCTATAATCTTCCTATAGTCTCAACGTAGCCAGGGTGGCAGTCTCCTGGTAAATTCTAAATGTCCCACACTGAGTGCAGTGGGTATAAAAGAGAAACTGTGCCCAATCTAGATAACATAGAAGTCTTAGTAGATGTAAAAGTCAGAAGATACTCATTCAGAGTCAAGGTGATTCCTATAACTGTCACACCCTCTATCAGTGTTTACATAGAAAAGAGATCTCATTAGAATGAACCTTGGTTTAAGAACATGTAAGTGGCTCTGAGCTTAGGGGTCACTCCTGGCAGTGCTTAGAGGATTGAACTAGAGGATTGAACCCTGGCTCCAGCCAACTGAGCTCTCTCTTGGAGTCCCAGATGCATTTTTTAAGTGAAAAGAAAAAAATTAATGGAATACTATCCAGTGCCTCTCTTATCTGGGAATAGGAGCTAAACTTAGGTGTTGGGGCCTATGTTTTTTTTTTAAACCACATAGTTTCCTGGATATATTTGCCTTTTATAAAAAAGGTTAAGTCCATCTTTCATCACTAGTTTAGTGTCCATGAACTTCTTTAGTCTTTTTTTTTAATCTATAAAGCATGTGGGAGAGTGTCCCACCCACATGGCAGAGCCTGGCAAGCTACCTGTGTCATATTTGATATGCCAAAAACCAGTAACAATTATAGACCTCATTCCCATGACCTGAACGAATGGTTTGAGGCTCTTCATGTTCCTGGAGCGAGCAGTTGCTCTTGGGCTACATTAGCACGCAACAGGACGTATGAAGATGTTATTGGTGCCCGCTCGAGCAAATCGATGAACAACGGGAAGACAAGTGAAATAGCTGTGAGTAAAGCTCCCAAGCTAGCTGAGCCTGTCATCCAACACAGCCCCTCCACTAATTCTTTCAAATGCAAACTTCTAGACTTTGTAGCTCTAAGATTAAGTATTTGCGCCTCTCCTCTTTTCTACCTACACTCAAACTCTGATGATCTCATCTATGTATGCATGGCCATGGCGGGTCTTGTTTGACCCACTGTCTTTAGTTTCCAATGTGTGCATCTCCTGGAATCTTCATGGAATTCTCCAGGTGTCCACTCTGTTTCTTCTCTTAGATTAATAGGAACTTGACCTTTCTCTCAGCCAAGAGCTTTCCTAGTTCTTAGTTGTCTTTATTCCCCAGTACTCGGAATTCCAGATAAGCGTTACAATTGGGTCCTCCTGCTACGACATTTGTTTATAATTTAACTGAAAATCAGTTAACTGAACATCCTTTGTCCTTGTTTGCTCAAGATGGTACCACTATGGGTATTTGTTTTTGCCCATCTCTATGTGCTCCCTATTGCTACATCGCTTGGTGATTGGCCAAGAGCTTGCACAGACGTCTGCAGCAGACGATGGCACTCCTGCTAAGATACATTTTCCTGTGTACTACTCAGTCCTCTGAAACCTGCCCTAGGATTTCCCTTCTCTGAAATCACTTTAGCACCCTTTCACCAATTCCACCAGTCCTTGTTTCTGCAACTCTCTGAGAAGACTATGCTCTTTTTGAACACACTTAGCTTTTGCCATAGACAGAAAATGTGCCCAAGTTGAAAGCCAATTCAATTGTAGGGTTGACTTCACTTATTCTCTCTGGAGTACAGTCTGGGCTGCCTGTTGTCCAAAGTCTGAAGACAATTATTTATTTGGGAAGTGATCATCCAGTACCCTATCCCCACTTCTGGAGAGGAGTACAAACTCATCTTTTAGCTTTATAAATTTTCTTTGTTTCATAGTAGTTTAAAAATTTTATGAAAAGTCAAATTTAACAGCTTGGTGGTCCCCAGGCTGGGCTTGTCGGTATCTTCAAATTTACCAAAAATTTAAAAAGGCCTCAGATGACTTACATCTCTGAACAGAACATGCTCTTAACATGGCTCTCAAGTATCACTGGGATGAGCATGTCGGCCTCCTCAGCCAAGTATGGCGGAAATGGTTCGGCTCCCTGGAGCACTGCTTGAGACACTCACACCCTGACAAAAAACAGAGGAACAGCTTAACTGATTAAATTATACCAACATAGTTTATTATTGAAAAATTATTATTAGACATTATAGATAGAAATGATCATTTTCTTAACCGGGGTGGGTGGGGTGATGCTTAGGAACTACTCCCCGCTCAATATTCTAAGTTACTTATATGAATGCTCAGGGGACCATACCGGGCTAGTATCAAACCCAGGCCCCTTTAATGCCAAGCATACTCAGCGCATTGAGTTATCTTTACAAAATGGCATTTTTTAAGATTAAGGTTTAAAAGGGGGGGGGGGGGGGGGGGGGGGGGAGGGGGGGGGGGGGGGAGGGGGGGGGGGGGGGGGGGGGTAATATCACAAAAGCATGATTTCTATTTGCTTCCATAAAAGATACTCAAATCATTCTTATTTTATGCAATATTTTAATTTAAATGTTGATACATTTGGGAGGTTTTAGGGCTCTATAAGCAATTCAAAATTTATATAAATAATATGAATTTCAAAATTTATTTGAAAGAGGAGCTATTTAGAAGCAGAACTTGGGATTTACTGCATTTCTGCAAACAGAACATTTTTTATAGAATTTCTTTTTTTTTTTTTTTTTGTGGGGCCATACCTGGAAATGCTCAGGGCTTGCTCCTGTTTCTGTGCACAAGAATCACTCCTAGTGGTGCTTTGGGCCATATGCAGTATTGGGGATCAAACCAGAGTGGGCTGCATGCAAGACAAGAGCCTTAACCCCTGTACTACGCCTCTGGCATGAGGGTTTATTCATTGTTCCAGGTATTCATATTTACTCTCCTTTGTTTATAACCAGATATTTTTCTGAGAACATTTACAATTATAAATATTTTTAAACCTTTCAAAATTTCTATTACAACAAAGTATATTTAATGCACAATGAGTATGCATATTTTTGTTTTGAGACTCATTTTGCCCATAACACTATAAAATTTAAGGAGTATAACATACTTGGATAATGTATATATGGCACAGGATTACCACAAATTGTTTAAAACTTGTCACCTCATAGTAAGAAGTTTTACCTTGCGATTTTCAGATCTACTCCCAAGGCAACTTTCAAGTGTCCAACACAATACTGGTATTACTATAGCCCCCATTCCATCTCCAGAACTCACTCACCTTTTACTGGAACTTTGCCTTTTGACCACCTTCACTTAAATTCTTCTCTTGAATAGACTTTTTCTATTTGGCGATTCTACCAGCTATTTTACTCATAATGTTGTAGCCAAGCTGCCAACTCCTGGAAAGCTTTAGTACTGAATGATTAAAGTTCAGTGTGTACAGAGGACATTACCTTTTATCCCTCTGTATAAAAGTCTTGGCTCTTATGACCCCTTTGTAGAAACTTTCAAATAGCATTTCTCCCAACTCCCAATTCTCAGTCTTTAAAAGTATTTCCAATCCAAAGTTTGTCCATCTATTTTTCTGAAAAGTCCCATAAAAGCATAGAAAACTCAAAGCATGTTATAAATATAAGTCACCTTTGCCAAAAAGTATAAATAACAGAAATTTTGGAAACTCTCAGAAAAATTTTGGGTCTCTAACTTAATTTTGAAATATGTTCTTTGAATTTCATTTCTGGATTAACCTCCATATATACATTGACCTTTTATACTTCTGACTGCATTCAAATTTTGAATTTATACCACAAATGTGACTATTTCCTGGTGCCCTTGGACTTATAATTTCAAAGATCATTCTTTTTCCTATTGCTTCCCTTATATTAATCAATATTTTCACCTGGCTGCTGTGAATACTTGATTTCTTTTGGTGTATATTTTCTCCATATTTGAACCTGAAGCATTTTTTGTTCTCCCAGGTTGCTAAAGACCGAATCCCAAACCTGTAAGGCCATAACTGAGGGTCAGTGTACTATTTCACCAGAGTTCCATTTCCTGTAACTGTCACTGTGTCACTGCTTGGGCTATTATCTGAAGCTGACAGTTTGCTTCTTACCGGTATTCACAGCCAATCTAAAGCTACACTCCAGAAAGCAGCAATAAAAGCTGGTGGTTTATTAGCTTGTATATTTGCTTTGGAAGTGTTCTCCAGTGCCACATTCATGGGCTAGTAATTTTCAAACATTTATTTGTTGAAGTACTAAATGACTCTCTTCAAATACACTCTTACATGGTAGCCCTGAAGGTAAGCTAGATAAAAAGGCAGTTGCTTCTGATCACAGGGAGAGATGTGGGGGGGAGGCCGGGAACACCTCATCTCTGGGCTCCTCATCCCTGCACTCTTTCAGGATTAACAATTTAAGGTCTGGAAAGCATGGAGGTCACAAAGGACAGCTCAGATTAAATATTTCTGGTCTTGTGTTTAGTTTGGCCTTTGCAGTGTTGGGCTTCCGTGTATTTCCCTCCCCCACCCCAATTACTTTATTTGCAAAATAATCTCGCAGAACCAACTCTTCCAACCTCTTGGTATTGACCTTCATACATCTAAATAACATATTTTTTATTCTGCCATTGGATTTGTGAGCATTGGACATTATTTACTAACATTCTACCATGGATGATGATTATGTTCTCTTTTCTCTTCAAATCTTTTCCTTCTATTTTCACTGCATAATTAAATTATGTTTTATTTAGTCAACATGTAGTGTCTCACTTATTGTATCAACACACTATTGTATTAATAGGTCTGTATCTGGTACAAGTAGTGTATTAAGTCTGTCACCCTTTTAATTCTTCCACAAAAATAATGACCAGCATTTATTTGCTTAACTTTTTTTTTATCTTTTTGTATCTTAATTTTTTTCTATGAATTTAAGCAACTATTGCTTGCTTAAATCATTATTGAAATGCTCAAACATCCCAAAAATCAATTCATTTTCTTCTCCCTGCCTTCTCTCCTTTGGCTCCACTGGATTGCTTCAGTTCTGTCGCACAGTCATGCCACACTTTACACGGCTGTGTTTAAGGCTCCATGACTTCCTGGGTGGCACATTTTCCTAGTTCTGAACTTATTTCCTCTTTTTATCTAGAGTACAAACTCTGATCAGACTTCTGAAAAATGATGCATCAAAAGATAAGTACAGAATCTTTGCTATCTGAAAATATCCTATATCCTGACATAAGATTAAATTTAGAATTCTAGCTTAGAAATGATTTTCATCAAACATTTTAAGACACTTGTGCTGTCTTTGGTTCTATCGCCTCATGAGGACTCACACTGCTATTCTCATCATTTCTTGTGCTGAGCAGCCAGTGGCCCTTTCAATCTGCAAACTTGAGTTACTTCAATCCTGAGAAATTTGTTTGTATTCTGTGTCTGTGAAAGACATTTTGAAAGAAGTCATTGTATGCTAAAGCTGAATATTAACTAAAAAAATTTAGAGGACTGATCATCTTTTATTAAAAATAATGACTAGGAATGGGTAGAATAAGCAAACTAAATATTCACAATATTTTCTGAAGTATAATGAGGGGGAGTGAGGAGGTTGTAGATGCCAGAGTGATAGTACAACAGGTAAGGCACTTGCCTTGCACACGGCTGACTCAGATTTGATTCCTGGGCACTCTATATGGTTCACTGAGCACTGAAACAGGAATGATTCCTGACTGCAGACCCAGGAATAATCCTTGAGCATTATCAGAAGCTGAGTCCTATCGGAAATAAAAAATACGATTTTAAAAATTGTTTTGAATTTTTTTTCCTCTGGCATGCTCCAATCACAAGTGTTTTGATTTCTTAAAAATTAAAAAGTCTCCATTTGTGGAATTGGGGTGGTTCAAGAGGGAGGCCAGTGAGCTCCCTCTTGACCTCATTTTCCCAGAGGGAAAAGATCCCCTGAAGTCACATCCTAGGTTTTCCTCTCACGCTTGATCAATTCCTTGCTTCAGGAGAACACGGTGGTGTGTTGAGCGAGCTGGGTGGGAAGGCCACACTCGTCCTGTCTCCATACATTCTGCTTCTCTCCATTTGCATCTAGCTCATCACAGAGCCATGCATCCAAATCTTTCCTTGGCTCCTATTCAGGGACTTATTGCTGTGAGGGGGCTTAAAGTCAATCTTTAGGAAGTTGATGGCAATTCCACATCCTGTGTTTTTTGATGGCTTTTGTTTGTTTTGTTTTTATTTTTGCCACAACCAGAGGTGCTCAGGGGTTATTCCTTCCTCTGTGCTCAGGGATCACTGCTGGCTGTGCTTGGGGGGCAACACGTAGTGCTGCGGATCAGTGCAGGGGTGGGCTACATGCAGTTTACAAGCACCTCACACACCATATTACTATTCCTGTCATGTTTTCAGATACTATTATTTACATATGATGTATATATATACACGCGTAGATCCTCTACCTCCATGATAGAGGATTGCTTACACAGAATCATGGGTGGTTTAAAATTGAATTTGATAGCAATTTTGATATTGGTTGGTTTTGTCCCTCTCACTGATTGTAAACGTAAAACCCACATCAGGGTTAGGGTGCAGCTCTGCAGTAGAGTGTATATTACACATATGTGAAGCTCAATTCCCTGACCCCCAAAAAACATAGAAAATGACAATATATTATTACTAGCAACAGTTGAGAATAGGAGACCTTTTATTTGCCAGTATATCTCATAACTTTGTGGAGTGGATTCTGTCAAAGCTAGCAGTGACTTTCTCATGAATAAGCTTGGAACATTTTAGGCTTTTGTTTATTTAATTTTTTTATGTATTTATTTTTTGTTTTCGGCCTCTCCTGGAGGTGCTTAGGGCTTACTTCAGGCTCTTTGCTCAGGGATTATTCCTGGAGGGTGCAGGGACCAGATGGGATGCTAGGGAACAAACTTGTGTTGACCGGATGCAAGGCAAATTCCTTACCTGCTGCATTATTTCTCTGGCCTCTCTCAAACTGTTTCGCTCTAAAGACTCAGCATAATGAAAATATTTTCCTTCATGCATTTGTGTGGAAGTAACATATTTCTAAGATAATATCTATGTCTCTACTGTTAATTCAAAGAGGTCTCAGGTCTAGCAGTCTATTTTTAAAAAAATGTTTGTTAAAAGTGTTTATCACCCACTACATTTTTAGCTGGACAAGTTTGTTTCCTTATAGCAAATTTCCTTTAATGTGGTATGTTTGGAAAACACCACAAAAAAGGTCAGGAATTATGTATTGGGGGTAGGGAATGCAAAAAAAAAAAAAAAAAGAAAAGAAATCTGGTATGGAAACAATTTCTTCCAGAACTCCAAGTCTTTTTTACATATTTAATAGGAAATTGAATTAATGTACTAGACTGTCGGGGATGCCGCTGGGGTCCCCGACAGTGTCAGAAGTTCTCTTCTACCTTCGAGGACGCCAGGGGGAGCGGATGTAAACTCACGAGTCTGGCGCCAGTTCCTAAAAGGCTTTTAATAGTACAAAAGCTCTTCCCAGTAATCCAATATAATGAAAGAACTCTAGCTCTGTTCCAAACTTAGACCATAAAAAGGGAGCCTAAGTCTCCCACCAAAAAGAGAGGATCTCACCTTAGAGGAGTCCTACCCAAAAAAGAAGGGAAAAAGGCCAAGGGGCCTCAAGGCCCTTATATTCACCAAAGTAATCGGGATCTGTGACAGGGAGGGTCGTGTCAACAAAGAACCCTAAACAGAGTGTAGAAGGGCGGTGCCACACCCTATTACAGGTATAAACAAAGGTTATTCCAAGGACTAATCCCTTCTTCTGAGATTATCTCTTATGTAAAACACTGGAGAGGAGAGAGAGAGAGAGAGAGAGAGAGAGAGAGAGAGAGAGGGCTGATATAAAGTAATACATCTTAATTTCATGGGCTTTATGTAATCTAGATGGTACCCACAAGGTCCTTCTTATTTATTATCTGCACCAGGGTGATTATGAGTATCTTGTTCTCCATATACTGAAAGGGTCACACTCGCCTACTTGAGAGCAAACTAGTATGATCCTTCCTATAGCCTTCCTATAGTCTCAATGTAGCCAGGGTGGTATCTCCTGGTGAATTCTAACTGTCCCCATGCTGGGTGCAGTGGGTATAAAGAGGAGCTGTGTCCAATCTAGAAAACATAGAAGTCTTAGTAGATGATGAAGTCAGAAGTTATTCAGTCAAGGTGACTTCTATAACTGCCACACCCTCTAGCAGTGTTTACGTAGAAGAGAGGTCTCATTAGAATGAACCTTGGCTTAAGTAGATTAAGCTGTGAGTGGGCAAAACAGCAAAGCCCCCAAACTAGTTAAACCTGTCATCCAACACTAGCCATTTTATTTTAATTTTATTTTAACTTTGTGCTTTTAAAAGCAGTCAAGCTTTTTGGCAAGCTTATTTGCAGCCCCGGAAAGATATCCAGACCCATCCACTTCAGACCCACAGCTGCGCTGCTCAACCAGCCCCATGTGGAAGCCACCCATGGAGCTGACCTCCCGGTAAGGAGCTCGGCCCGCCTCTGGCTGGAGTCCAACATTGCTCCACGGGTTTGCTCTCATGAGCGGGGGAGAGACCATGCTGGCCGGACTGGGAGTGGAGTTTTGGGCCCTGCCCTTTCCTCCGCCTCCATGCCAGTTGCCCCGGAAGAGAGAGACCCACCCACGCCAGACCCACAGGTCCCTTGGCGTGCGGCCACTTTGCGGCCGCTTGATATTTTTTAGAGGATGCTGATTTTAGCATAAGGTTCTTCCCAAGTTCTTTCACATTTATACATAGTAAACAGTTCTAGACAGGTTTTAACTGATACCAGTAAGCCCTGCCAGAAGCCATAGCAAACCACACATCATGTAGTCAGTCATTCTAAACATCCAGACTCCATAGTTCCTCTGAGCTGATCTTCCCCTTTAAGTTTCATCAGTAAATGCTCGAGTTGAGAGCCTTCTACTGAGTCTATACCACCTACACGGTAAAGCTTGGCAAGCTACCTGTGTTTTAATTACCAGTTATGCCAAAAACTAGTAACAATTATGGACCTCAGTTCCATGACCTGAAGAATGGTTTCAGGCTCCTCCTGTCCCTGGAGCAAGTAGATGCCCTTGGGTTACACTTGCTTGTGACAGGACTAATGGAGATGTTACTAGTGCCCACTCGAGCAAATCGATGATCAATGGGAAGACAGTTTAAAAGCAGCGGTCAGTTCACTAATTGATCATTTTTTCACTTAGCATTTATTGATAATTTCCATCCATTATGTCTAAAAGAATACTCAACTTATGCAGTAGTAGAAAAATGGAATTTTGGGAAAGAGAGTGAAATAGAGAAAGAGAGAGCAGAGATAGTATCAATGTATCAATTAGGCTGATGGTAATACAACACAGAGTGATAGAACCTATAGCACAATGCGGTGTGCATGTCTTAGTCAAAGAAATTAAATTTTAAATTAAAAAATAGGTAAGTCAAGTAAAACACACTGTTAAGTAAATTTGGTCCCTCCTTTGGCTTAGAACTCTTGAATTTAGTGCTGGAGAGAGTTCAACAGGTAGAACTCATGTCTTGCTTGCAGGAGGTTCAAATTCAATCCCTGGCACTGTATGGCCCCAAGCACTGCTGGGTGTGATCCGACTTTCACATTCACTCCCCACCTCCACCCCAACAAAGAAACCACTTAGATTTAGGTAACTCAAAAAATATCATGACTGTAATTCCTAAGTATGGAATTTGGAAACTGATGAAAGAGAAAGTTGTAAAACTGTGGTGAATAATTATAATGCCTTATTGTTTTAAACTGTAAGAGTGTATTTTAGCACTGGCGAACACAATTCACTAGCAAAATGGCTAGAGATACTGAAATTGGCACTATATATTCTTTCAATCCAAAATTCTACCGGATACTATAAAGTTTCCCCTTCCCCTCTTTATTGACTTGCATCACTACAAATGTTTCAAGAGTGATTTTTTTACACTTCATTACATCACTAGTATCACATCAGTAATGACATCCCTTCATCATCATCCATTGAACCCTTTATATCCTGTGTTCTCTCTCTCTCTCTCTCTCTCTCTTCTTTCTTTTTGGGTCACAGCCAGTGACTCTCAGGGGTTACTCCTGGCTCTGCACTCAGAAATTACTCCTGGTGGTGCTCGGGACCATATGGGATGCTGGGGATTGAACCTGGGTCGGCCTCGTGCAAGGCAAATGCCCTACCCAGTGGGCTATCGCTCTGGCCCCACCTCTGTGATCTCTATATCCTCTTCCTCTGATCATCTCAGCACTGATAATAATAATGTTTTTGAAAAAGAGACCAGATAATGTAAAGATATTTCACACACATGGATTGGAACAACGAACAATGTTAAAATGATCTTAGAATGATCATGGAACCCAAAGCAACCTACAGATTCAAGGCATTTCCTATCAAATTTTTAATGACATTCTTTTAATGTTTCTTGGTGATGGAGGAGAGGCGACACGCAAAGCGCTCAGGGCTTGCTCCTAACTGAGCTCAGGGATAACTCCTGGTAGTGCTGGGAGATCATAAAGGTGCTAAGGATCAAAGCCCAGGCAAGCACCCCGCCCACTGTTTGCTCTGGCCACTAGTGACAGTCTTTATGAAAGAGGAAAATAAATACTGATTTTTGAATGTATTCTTTTTTCCAAATGTTCATTGTCATTACAAATTTCTTTGAACTTTACTACAACTATACTGAAAATCCAACAATTTTAATTATCATTTTATTGGAGTAACATTATTATAATATTATATTATTTGGTCCGCTCATTAAAAGTAAATATATATGTACATTATATCAAGTTTGCCACTAAAAGATGAATTCTTTCACCATAAATTTCAATTGAATACATTTTGGAGTTTTCAGTTACATATGTAAGCATTACGTATATGAAGAGTTCTATCAACTCTCTATTTTCTTTTCTGGTAATTCATTTTTTCCCTTTTTGTTTTGGCTGGATCTCCCTAAACAATAATAATAAGTTATAAATTTTGATTGTGGCCATCCTCTTTTTTTTTTTGCTTCAGTTCTCATGGGAAAACCTTAGGTATTTTACATACAGTTAGCCTAAAATCATTCCAAAAATTAATTTAGAGTGTATATATACTCAAAATAATTTAGCTGAGAACACTGGAAATAACCAATGTAGGCTGGAATTTCATGAAAAAAGAAACCCTCACTCACTTGTTTTTATAACAAAAAGTATAGAGTCGACTAATGATGTTAGAATAGAGTGATTCGGCTCCTTCAAACACAGACACTTTAACTAAAAAAAGACATGCACACCTGTGTTCATTTCAGCACTAACCACAAACGTGAGGATATGAAACCACTTAAATGTACAATACTAGATAAAAACATGGATGGGTAAAAAATTGTGATACACATACAGAATAGAATATAATGAAATATATATAAGAAATATAAGAAAAAAATATAAGAAAAAAATGAGTGCTTACAGTTTGCTGTGACTTGGATAAAATTGTAGGGTATTGCAACATAAGTTCGAGAGAGAAGTTTTTTACTCAAAATAAGTTTGAGAGAGAAGGGAAAATGCTGTATGATCTCACTCATCAATGTGAAACTAAACAAGGGAACAGACAGTATCCAGCAATGACTTGACCCTGGATTACAAAACTGAGATTGGGGGAGGAGACGCGGGCTGAAGTGACGGGAGGACAATAGTGAAGGGACAGTAGTTTGGAAGTGGGGAAGGTGCAGCAATTTTGTACATCGAAAATTTAAATGTTAATGCTATTGTAACCATCTTGCCTAAACTATAATGAACATCTTAAAATAAATTATAAAATAAATGTTATTATGGGGCGGAGCGTAGCCCAGCGGGTAGGGCTTTGCCGGGGGGCGCGGGTCGGGATTAGGAACTCATAGAAACATTATTCACAGAAGGCAAAAGGTAGAAAGAGTGAAACATCTCTTGACAGATGAGTGTTATACAGACAATGGAATGTTATCCAACCTTAAGGGAAATGAAATTTTGCTAATTTGAGCAAATTCTGAAAACATGCAAACAAAATAAGTGCAGGCATGAAGAAAGAGATCTTGTATGATTCCCTTATATGTACTATGTAGAGAGTAGTCAAATTCATACAAACTGAAAAGAGCAGTGCTGCAAATACCTAGGGAGGAGAATGAGGAGTGTTTAATGGGGAAAGACGAAGAGGCCCTGGAGCAGGATGGCGGTGATGGATTTACTACAGCAATGAGAATGTTCTTAATGCTATTAAACAGGATGCTGTAAAGTGACTGAGTTTGGGGTGTGAGAGAGAGCTCAATGGGTTGAGTTCCTGCTCTGGTGCAGGGGTATGATACCCAGCCCCTGTATGGTCCCCTGGGCACTTCTGGGAAAGACCTTTGAGCAAGCACAGAGCTGAAAGGAGCCTCTGAGCACTAAAGCATGTGGCCTGCAAATAATTAGGTCCTGTATTATTATGTGTTGTCTGGGAGCTGCTGGGGTCCCCAACAGTATCAGGACAGAAGTTCTCTTCTACCTCCGAGGCCACCAGGGAACAGATGAAAACTCACGAGTCTGGCACAGTTTCAAAAGACTTTTAATAATACAACAAGCTCTACCACCGCAATCCAATATAATGGAAGACCTCTAGCTCTGGTCAGAACTTAGACCATGCATGAGGGTCTAAGTATCCCACCAAAGAGGATCCCACCAGAGAGGAGTCCCACCAAATAGGAGACAGTACCTCAAGTCAGTCCCCTTAAAAACACAAAAGTAATCCTAACTCCAGGGAGGGTCCTGTCAACAAAGATCAACTAAACAGCTTCTAGAGAGTAGAAGGGTGTAGTAGGGTGGTGCCACACCCTACTACAGCTCTAAACAAATGATTATGCCAAGGACTAGACCCTTCCTCTGAGATTATCTCTTATGTAAAACACTGGAGAGAGTGGGGGCTGGTATAAAATAATGCATCTTAATTTCATGGGCTTCATGTAATCTAGATGGTACCCACAAGGTCCTTCTTATTTATTATCTGCACCAGGGTGATTCTGAGTATTCTAACAAGATACTTGCCTGCTTGAGGGCAAACTAGTATGATCCTTCCTATAATCTTAATCAATAATCTCAACATAGCCCAGGATGGTAGTCTCCTGGTAAATTCTAATTGTCCCACGCTGGGACCAGTGGGTATAAAAAAGGAGCTATGCCCAATCTAGATAGCATAGAAGTCATAGTATATGTATAATAATAGGTCAGAAGTTATTCATTCAGAGTCAAGGTGACTTCTGTAACTGCCACACCCTCCATCAGTGTTTATACAGAAGAGAGATCTCATTAGTATGAACTCTGGCTTAGGGACATGTAAATAGCTTAAAGTATAATTAGAGTAAACTGCAAAGATCCCAAGCTAACTAGGCCTGTCATCCAACAATATGTGTCTTATTATAATAAAGAGAGCTAGTTTGGATGTTTTCACAGCATTCAGTTTGTTTTTGGTTTCAGCCACACTTGGTGATGCTCAGGGGTTGTCCTGGCTCTGCACTCAGGAATTAACTTCTGACAGTGTTTGGAGAATCATATGAGAGGTGGGAATCAAAACTCAGTCAGTCACAATGCAAGGCAAGTGCCATTCTCCTCTGCACTATCTCTCCAGCCCTTTAGCATTTCTTTTGTTCTGGGAATATCAAAATGATGTATGGGTTAAAATGTAGGTTGAAAACATGGGGCAAGAGACAGCACAGAGGTTAAGGACCTTGTCTTGTGCACCAACCTTGGTTTGATCTTTAACAGAACTATATGGAACATTCTGTGGCAGTGTCAAGTTTTTGTAATGTTATTGGCCTACTTTCCATCCCTTTTTAAGAGAAAATTCTGGTGACTTTTGTTTTACTAGAAACTAATCCTCTTTCTTGGTAATAGACAAAACAGTTTGTACTAGCCAAAGCATTCCCTTATAATTCTTTGAATTGTTTTGGTACATCTTGTTATTTCTTCATTATTTCTTAGTACTTTGAATGTTTATGAATCCCCCATATTCCCAGTAGAGAAAGTAGATTAGTTATATTAGTTTTATTTATGCATACACACAATAAGTTCTTAAATTTATTCATGATTTTGACACATTGTATCATGTTTCTAATTTCTAAATTAGAGAGTTACTTCATTTGTTTCCCTTTCTTTACAGTGAAGGACAACCCAGCGGTGTTCAGGGGCTACTCTTGGCCCATTGCTCAGGAGTCATTCCTGATGGTTCTCAGAGTACTATGTAAGGTAGGGAAAGACCCCAGGCTGTGCACATGTAGAGCATGGCCCCCCAGCACATTGAGCAAGCTCTCTGGCCCCATTCACTTTTTTCTTGATTACTAATGAGAAAGATTAAGACATTACATTTCTTATTAGCTTAGATTTGGCTACAATATCATAATTTTTCACTTAACATTTTCTTTTTACAAGTGCCTAGATATTTTGTGATTCACTCCTTTAGTGTTTTTGTTTTCAAATGAAATAGGTTAATTTTTATCTGATTTTATAAATAATTGGAAAATTTACTCAGAAAAAGTCAAAGATCAAGTAAATAAGAAAATGAAATAGTGCCCAAATGAAATGGTCACCCAAAACCTTAATAGTATGATTTAATAACTCTTCTTGTTCAGGTAATAATCCTCATGTGAGTATGAGGATTAATGTGAATAAATACATTTATTTATTCACACATTAAATGTGAATAAATACATTTATTTATTCACACATAAAGAATAAAATATCACTGTCTTCACTGTCTTCCCATTCATCATCGATTTGCTCGAGAGGGCACCAGTAATATCTCCATATGTTCTGTCTCATGCTAGTAGAGCCCAAGGGTATCTGCTCGCTCCAGGAACATAAAGAGCCTCAAACCATTCCATCAGGTCATGGGAATGAGGTCTATAACTGTTACTGGTATTTGGCATATCAAATATGACACGGGTAGCTTGCCAGGCTCTGCCGTGCTGGTGGCATACTCTAGTAGTAACCTCTGATCTCCAGCATTTACTGATGAACTCATGGAGTAGGGGGTCGTCTGGCTTCTTGCGAGGCTCTGCTGGGCTGGCGGGCCAGGGCTAGAACCCACCATCCCTCCCGGTGACTCGTGAGTGGCTGGGCACAGGGAGAGCCAGTAGAAGCTCTGCCCCATGTCTTTGAGTCTCTGGATCAGCATACTTGGGCGGACTTGAAAAAGACTGCTGCAGGGTGGCAAGAATAAAATATACTTTACTGTAAATAAAATTGTGTCTATTATCATTGAGTTTTTGTCTAGTGATTGGAACTCCCTGTGCATTCCTATTTTCAAGAACCAAAACAAATAGCACAATAGGGCCACAACATCCAACCTGTTTTCTAAGATACGTAGCAAACCACAGAAACTCCAAGGGGTATTTCAGAATTTCTAGGGTAACAGAGCAATATAGAACATGTATTATGATATCAAACATATTTAGTTCCAACATTATGGCAAATTATATTCATCTTATAACATTCTCCATTATTTTTGCCCTAACTACTTATTTGGCACTCATCATTATTTGAGTCTAACAAATAACTAGAATTGTAAGGTTTATTTGATTTTTGTTTGGTATTTTGTTGGGGGTGTTGTGGGTGATGCACAAAAAGTGAGGTTCAGGAGCTAGTGGTTTGAGATAGTATAAAAATTCTACTATGCCACAAAGGTGATATGAACAGCTTTATAAGATCTATATATAAAATCTGTACATTATAATTATTTTGTATCAATAGCTTTCTGTTATGCTTCTACATACATTAAAAAAGATTATTCATAAAATAGTCTATAATAAATTTAAATGTTCATTTTATCTAGTTCCAAATATGATGATTAAAGAAAAATTAATTACTAGCCTCAGTAGTGACACCAACATTACTAATGAAGAGAAAATTTAAGGGTGGCAAAGTACTTAAATGTAGACAAATGAAGTTCACATTCCTTTTTTTTTTTTTTTGTGGAGATTGTCCATTTACAAAAGGTGAGTTTAGAGAGGCAATGGGATATTACAGCAAGTTTTTCTCAAATCACTGCTGAACCAACTTGCTTCTCTGACCAAGTGCCTGGGTTACCTTGTGGTAAGAAAGTGTTCTTTTGAAGCATTAACTGCATTAACCAGGATTCTAGTACAATCAAGTGGGTTAACTGAGAAGAATTTAATAGATTAAAAGATAGAGTAAAAGATGAGCAACATTAACTAAAGACAGCAAGAGGTGGTAAAACTCACATCCAGGACTAATCAGAAGAGGAACCCAGAAATAATCACCAGCCTTAGGCCTATTTCATATTAGGTGAGTTTTGCTAATGGTGCTTATTGAGGAATTGTTTCATTCCACGTCAGTTCTCAAAGATTGTGTGTGGTGTCGCTCTTCTTATCCTTTCAGTGCCTGTGACTGTGACAGCCATTTCATTCCTAACACTTGCAACTTGCGACTTCTGTCTTCTCTTTTTTCCCCTCTGTTAGTCTCATCAAAATTTTGCCCCTTTTATCTTTTCAGGCTTTTCTTCATTGAATGACTGTATTAGTTTTGTGTTTTTGGTGGTGTGAGGAAAGTGGAAGGGGTCAGGCATCACTGCCTGGCAGTGCTTGGGGACTAGTCACAGTTCAGTGCTATAGCCTGTGAAGCCTGAACTCCAGCCCTTGGAGCTGTCTCCCTAAGAATTTTTTAAAATTTTGTTTCTTTTGTGTTTGAAAAAAAATCATTCAAGCTATTCTTTGAGGGTAGTTATATTGAGGTTGTTAACGAATTATTTTCATTTTCCTTATCTGAGAAAGTCTTGATTTCCCCTTTATTCTTCCGAAGAATTAAGGGTTGACAGTGCTTTCATTGCAGAATACTATCTATTTAGTTTCCTCCTGGAGTTCAAGGTTTCTGATGAGAAGTCTACTGGTTGTTCTGGTTTGTTTGTGTTTTTGGGGGTGGAGAGGGGGTTATTTCTGGACCACACCTACCAGTGCTCAGGGATTATTCCTGGCTCTGTGCTCAGGGATCACTCCTAATGGGGTTCTGGGGTTCATATGGGGAAGCCAAGGATCAAATACAGGTTGGCAAGACAAGTGCCCTACCCTTTGTACTGTCTCTCCAGCTCCTACAGGCTTTTGAATCATGGTTCTTCTACAGAAAGAATTATTTCTAGCTGATATCAAAACTATTTTTTTCCTTTTTGTCTTCATTGTCCGAAGTATGACTACCATGTGTCTTGGTTTATTAGGTCTTATTCCATTGGAGGTTCCTGTGTTATATGAAATCTATAGTATTATATCTTTCACCAAATTTGGAAAAATTTTAGTCACTCTTTGAACATTTTTGCCTCTCTGAGAATTCTTTTGCATGGCAGCTAAATCTTTAATTTATTATGTCCCAACACTTGAGCATGATTTTCATTCTGTTTTCTCTCTATTGTTCAGATTAATTTATATTTTTCTTGCTTCAAAGTCTCTGACTTTTCCTGTGTTATATTCATTCTGCTATTAAAACACAATTTTAATTTCTCCCATTGTTTTCCATGCCTAATATTTTGGTTTTGGAGGTCATACCCAGTGAGTGCTCAGGCTAAGTGACTGGGTGATCATGTGGTAGCAGGGATCAAATCCTGACATTTAGCATGCCCATGTCATGTATCACTCTAGCTCTGGAACCTATCCCGTTGGACCTCATTCTAAATTTTTCAGTTTTTTCTTTGTTGTAACTCTAATTTCTTTTGTAAGATTTTTTCTATTAAATTTTTTTTCAGGTATCATCATTGCTTGTTAAAGTATTTTAATGATGTTTGTTTTACAAACTTCTCCAATAATTATAAAGTCTGTCATCTTCTGATTGGCATTTATGTCTTTTATAACTCAAGTTTTCCTGGTTCTTTGTATGACAGAAATTTCAAATGTATCCTGGGTATTTGGGCAATTATGCTGTGGGACTCTATTTCTTCTTAACTGTTTTGTATTTTTCCAGGTGTTACCCTGTTTGGGCTTGTGTTTATTAAATGTAGATAACTAATATTTGTTCAAAGTTATGCTTTTAAAAGTTGTTTAGATATTATTTCACACACAAAAACATCTTTCTGGGAAGCCTGCATATTCTAGCTTCACTGCTCACTATATAAGAAAGCAAGAACAACCATTACAACATTCCTGTAACTTCCTTTTACAAAATCTACAGGTATTGGATTATTTCTCTCCTATTAAGAATTGCTATAGGGCATTTTCATCTCTCCCACCTAGTCCAGCTATGAGCTCAGCAGCTAATTAAAATAGAAATGTTTAACTTTTAGGCACCCCGCCATCTCTCTGACTGAGACTTGGAATACAGCTTTGTGCCCTCACTCTACGTCCTTTCAGCTGGAATTTCTGCTTCTCCACTAATCCACCCTTTCCGTAGTTCTTCCTTCCTTCTCTAGGGCCCCTGATCTGCCTTACAGAAAGGATATTTGTCCCACGCGCAGTTTAGAAGCAGCTGCTGCTAATTAACTTATCCAGATTGCTACTTCTGGAAATGATGTAATGAGCTCTAAATATTGGACAGATCTTCTGTTTTTGAGCACTGTGAAATTATTCAATTGACAGTGCAAGCTGTAATTGCCA